>JAPDSC010079672.1:783-17918 GCA_026290005.1 Latrodectus geometricus | reverse complement strand
GGGGGAAGCAAGAATTTTTCTTTCTAACTTAAGTTCCTGCAAGAACAGGCTATATTAGATTAGCATATCTTAGATTAGGAGAATATCCATGATTATCTATTTCTTGCAACAAACTTTATTAATGTGAACGGTTTCATTGATCTTGTCTGAGGGAGATAAAAATAACACATGCATGTAAGCAGTTCTGTTGGGATGAGTCTTGGAAAATATCTTCTCTATTAAAATTTTTAAATAGATATTTGTGAACTGGAATATGTACTGTGGCTTAATGGTAAAATAACACTTTTCAGAGCATTAGGTCTCTAGTTCAATTCCCGTGATTGTTGAACAATGGTAGAAGGATGTTGTATTTTCTTTTTAGTGCTTACAAATCTATCTAATTGCCCTTTGCAAGTTTTCTAAGTTTCCTGCCTTTTAACATTTGAATGTAGCCCATTATTTATAAAAGTCCTGCTAGAAAGCATGATTGATGATATTAATTTGCATGATTGATATTAAAATACCTAACAGTAACCTTTAATATCTTAATTGAGCAATTAACTACTTAATATCAAATATTACAGGTGATCATATGTCAGCAAAGGGTTATGTCTGTGGCCTTTCATTCAATAATTTGTGGGTTCAAACTGCACCTTGGGCTTAAATAAAAAATGCCAAAATTCTGGAAAAGGCTGATATAAAATCGTTGAATTTCTTTTTTATAGCTTATAATTAATTATCGATGTAACTTTAGTAGTTTTTAATCATAAATTAATAGCTGCTTCTAAGCTAACATCACTTCTTCTAAATAACTCTCATTCTTTATTATTTGTTAGAGAATATGGTAAAAGACTAGGTAACTGTATGACTTTGGGGTGATTTCCAATTTTTGTGCCAAGCAGTAACTACAATTTTGTCGCTATACAAGATCTGGTTACCAAATACTGATCTTGTATGAACTTTTCAATCACACACTATTTTAAATTTCAAAAAAGTAAATTTAATTTCTGAATAAGCATATTTATGAAAATACTTTATTTGTCTTGTTTTTTTAGAAGCAGAATGGGAATAACAATAAAAAAACATTTCAAAATTTTGATTTTTGAATGTGTCTTATGATATAGAAATTCAGCTATCATGATCATCATAGTGGGAAAGCTTCCTTTTATGTGATAGTATAAATTTTAAACAATAGTGTGACATAGATTATTAAAATAACATGTAGTTCACAAAGGTTAGAATAAATACAGTATTTTTGAATTCTTTTGAAAAATAAAGTTTGAATAAAAGCCAGTATCTTGAATAAATAGTTGCATTAGCCTTTTTTATTTAGTTATAATCTAGTTAAAAAAAATCATAGCTCTTAATCAATCTTGAATAATTATTTTTTCTAATCCTTTAAAAATAATCCAGGAATCCAGCTGGGGATGAATTTTATTCAATAAAATTGATTTTTAAAAAAAATATTTGTCAGTTTTTTTTTATCAGGAATCAACTGGAACAATGGCACTATGTCAGTTGTGTGAATGATAATGTTTTAAAAGCAGTTTATAATAAATAAAAACAGTATAAAACCTTGATATGATTAAATCATTTAAAATATTCTGTCATATCATGAGTTATAGTGCTTTATGAAGAACTCTATAAGTAAAATATTTATAAACAATATTTTGTTTAAACCTCAATTTCATTTGAAAAATTACACAACAAACATTAACTTAATGTTTTTTTGTAGCCATGAAGATTAAAGTTTACAAATATCTTTGTGTTCTATTTCTTATACTTGACAGTAGTCTTATCAATCAATGACTAATTGAAATAGGAATAAATGTATAAACTGTTTATGTGCAATTTTAACTGTTGTGCATCAAAATTTATCAGATTAAGCAAAAAAACTTTGTTTATCATTTTGAAGTATACTTTACTTTTGTACACTTACTTCACTTTTATGAAAAATGCTTTATTTGCTAAATACTGGATAATTTACTGGTATATTTAGCTAATAAAGCATTGCAGCAAATGTTTAGTAGAGTAAATTCTAATTCAGACAATTATTGATAATTAAGTGGAAATGAATTCATTTCATTGAGTTTTGCTGTTTTGTATATTTAAGAGAACTGTTTAATAATGTATATTTTTTCCATAAGGATCTTGAAATGATTAAAGCCCGTGTAAAGGAAATGGAAGAAGAGGCTGAAAAAATTAAACAGATGCAAAATGAGGTGGAAAAAATGGCACACAGTACGCCAGGTATCAATACTTTAAAATACCTACTGTTTTTTTTATGTTTTTTTTTTTAAATTATTTTATTTTATTATTTTTAATTATTTACATATGATTTCCAACATAGCACTATGGCACAACTTGTCCTTTTTGGAACTTGCGCCATAAAACCCAGAAGAAGACATAAAATAAAGAAAGTTTTGTACTAAACTGTTAAGAATTTTATGTGTGCCTTAGTATTTTGCACAGTACTTTATTTTATGATTAAAGAAATTAATTGCAGATTTTTTTATCTTTGAGTAATTTCCAAATTGCAAAATCTGAAGCAAGCAATAAAAATAACACAACAAGCCTTGTTATTTGTTTCTCATCTGGTCATGTTCTTGATGAAATTTTATATTTGAGTTAATGAACTCTTTCAGGATAACTGTATTTAAATATTCTATACAAAAAAAAAAACAATATAAGAAAATTTAACAGTTCATTGTTAATAGGGATGTCAAAAAGGCTTTATTTTAGGTTAATTTTTATTATTTATCAGAATCTATTTGAGTTTTCATTAATTGTAAATGAAGTTATTTATTTAAAAATATGGCTTTAAAGAGGCAGATATTCATAGAATTGCTAATTGTTAAATTTTATTTCATTAGTTTATTTTTGAAATATTCCTAACAATTTTCTCAATTTGTTATATCACAATGCTTATTAATTCATTATGTAATTGTCCTCACTTAAATCCAAAAGTGATTGTTATTAAAAAATTTACTGCATACCTAAATTTGACAGTTAAAAAACTACTTGTCATATAAATATTTGTTAATGAGATTTCTTCTTGAGCTTGTCAGATATGTGGCACCTCTGCATTGTTGCATTTTGTACCATGTTCCTAGCCCAATTTTTTCCTAGTTCCATTGTCTTGGGTCACCTACTTTGTTTATAAAGTCTGATAGGCCCTCAATGAAAATTAGGTGTAACTCTTTAGGATATGAATTACCTAGAGTAGTGAATCTTGTAAGGGCAAGAGCATCACACTCAAATTGGTTCCTGTTTAAAAAGCCCCATTGTATGGAGGTGTTTCCTGAAATGATAGTGCCCAGTAATGAAGCCTACAATTGCTTGAGTCTTCAATCTTGGGAGTCTAAGAATTTCAGATGCAATTTTCTCAGATGAGTTGAAAATCATGCTTTTTGCATGTTTCTGTCCAGGAGAGTCACGCTAAACTTTGTTCATCTCCTGTTTTTCCCATTTTTGAATGGCCTTCCTTGTAGTCTTCGTGTTGATCCCACAAAAGGGTTCCATTCCTATTGGATTGAAAGAGGATCCCTGTTTTAAAAGTTCATCAGCTCTTCATTACCTTCTATTCCTATATTAATAGCATGGCACCCAAATAAGAATAATTTTATTCCCATTTGCCAGTTCCTTAAGGAGATTTTTACATTGCATTACAATTTTTGATTTGACTTGGAATTGAGTAGAGAGGCATCAATGCAGCTTGACTGTTGCTGAAAATAAGAATACACTTACCTTGGTAGCCCTTCTTTAAATTTATCTGTAGACAGTTGGTGATAGCAAGAACCTCTGCCTGAAAGACAGTGGCATGTTCCCCAAGCCCTTTATAAAGACTGAATCTTCGTGCCACACCTTAATGAGATTAGTTTTGTAAGCTCTTTCAGTTTATAATAAATTAATTTCAAGAATTCAAATTATTTCAGTAATTATTTAAAATTAGTTAAATTTCTGTTGGATGGATACCAAGAAAAAGTCTACCAAATTTTAGCAAATACCCTGAAATAACAACCTTGTTAAAAATAGTTTATTTCATGACACAACAGAAAAGTTTTATGAAGTGGATATATTTTTTGATAACATTTTTTTAATGTATCAAAAAAAGGAAATTACTTTTTTTTTTTTTTTTTTTGATGTAACAAGAATTACTTTGTTTGATACATTAAAATGAATATTATAAACTACTTGAGAAATGAATTCCTTGCTGTAGCTAGGTTTGGTAGTAATAATTTTCGTACAATGAGATATAGATAAGTTATTCAATAAATATGTTATATTGATTTGATTGACAAATATTAAAATTTGGTGTTACCTACTTAACCCCTTACCTGCGAAGGAAAACTTACGAGATTCGTTCCCCAGTGCCACTGGTTTTCAAACAGGCACGCACAGTTATACGTTGTATCAGTGGGAAAAAAAGGCATGCTTTCCATTTTAATTGTTTACTTTCACAAAACAAAAAAGAAAATACGGAAGGGGAAAAATAAAAAGTTACGAACAACTCAAAAAGAAACACAAATAATAACTGCAATGTATGGAACAAAAGAAACAGCTTCCCCTGTTCCAAGAAATATTCCCCTTTCCAAAACGGCCCTTCTTTGATATAGATGTAACATCATCACAACAGATCTTTTAAACAATGTCAAGGACATTCTATTGTATTCCAAAGCCATAGATAGGTCTGCTTTACTGAGAGCAGAGCATTGCAGAGAAGCGTATTTCCGAAAGCCGTATATATACACGCAGGGCAGTCAATGCATCAGCCTAGCGCGGCAGGCAAGGGGTTAACTACTGCTAAAAAAGAAAATATAAATATGTCAATAAGTGAGTTTTTCATTTACTTATTGAATATTGTTTTTTACCCAAATGGTATGCAATTCTGTTTTCTTTCCTGCTTTTATATTGGCATTATAAGGTTTCCTTTAAAGATAAAATCCTACCTTTCTTTAAATTAATATATAGCCAGAATATTCCTTTTACAACACAAGGTTAGTTAAAATATATTTCTGTAAGCAGATTTTTCAATTTAAATCTCCTCACAAAATATTGGAATGTCAATTGTTCATTGAATTTATACTGAAAAATGCATACCAAAACTTCACGCGGTGATTGCCAGAAGTGATAAAGAGCTGTAATGTGTTTACCGGGGCAGAATATCATATGACCCTGGTTTTTTATGTACCGTCCCTCCCGTGACATTCCTAGCAACCATGTCTGAATCATTATCACTCTTGGCGATATTTCTGCACATACACTCATATAAGAATTTCCCCAATGTTTATTATAATCTTACATTCTGTGGGTGTTATTGTATGAAGATATTATTTATATTAATTTTGTATTTATTTATATTAAAAATGTGTGTTATGTAGAAACAATGTTAACTATTTCTATGAACTTATAAAATGCAGTTATTTCTATATTTAAAAAAAAAAAATTTAATTTTAATGTAAGTAAAAAAATGTTTATTTCTGTTTAGTTAAGTATTTTCTCTTTTATTTATTATTGAATAAAACAAAACAATGTGTATATCTTTAAACTAATTAATTTGAATCGAAAAGAAATAATTATACATTTTTAGCTTTTTAAACTTTTTAAAAATAGTGCACAACTTGTGATGAAAAGTTCAAAGAATGCAAAATATTTCTAACTAATATAATAAATAAATATTTCTAACTAAGAACTAAGTAATTTTATTTAAAAGTTATGAAATTGTTGTCCTGTATTTTTAACTTCACTCAAAAGTATTTATTTTTTAAATTCATATTTTACAAATTATGTTTTAATAATGGTAGCTATTATAACTCTATCTCATTACAAATTATATTAACCTATTATTTTAAGTATGTATGCAATAAAAAATGGCAAATTGAAGAAATTGAGAAAAGGAAAGGAAAAACCTTTCGCTGGAGAATGTAATATAACAGTTTTTTAGCATTGACTTAAAATGTAAGCTAAATTGTTAGAATAAGAAACTTTTTATTTTAAATGAGTCAAGAACTGATTTTTTTATTTCTCGATGTTAATTTAAATACAATCTAACTTTAATGTAATGACTTTGTTTAGATTGCGAAAAAATCTTGAATAAAAAATTTAGTAATGTTAGTATTTTTAATAAATTTCAGTGTTTTGTAGAGCTTATGATCTGATAAAATGTTTTCTTGTAACTGTCATAAAAAGCTAAATGTATTGAAAAGAGCCATAAAACAAATTTATTTAATTTAAATCTTCACTACTTTGAGTTAACTAAACATTAAAATATGTTAAATATATTATCTATTAAAATTACTGTAGAAATAAAATATCCTATTTTAGAGCTGATTTTCAGTAATTTACTTACCTGCTGTTTCAAAATGAACTAGTGGGAAGAAATTAATGTTTCATGTAGATAAATTTTAAAGTATTGGTTATTTCATGAGTAAAAAAATAAAAATAATTCTTTGAATATAGTTACTATTAATTCTTTAGTTATTGAATGTTAAATGAAAAAAAAATACACTTAAATATTTTAATTTATAATTTGATTTTATTCATTAATCTAATAAATCATAGCTTAAAAGCTGCATGAAACGACAAAAATAGAACCAAAATAAATTACTTAAATAGTATTCTTTATTTTTTGTAACTTGCAGCTTGTAATTACCCTTTTTTTTCCTTTTTTTTTAAAAAAAAAAGTTAGAATTTATTTATCTTTTTTGCCCAATTTTCCTTTTATAGTCCCCATTATTGTAAGCCTGAGCTATCAGTTGAATAGTTAGTACTCTGGTCTTCAGTTCATTAGTTTGAGTTAGTCCCACTTGCAAACTGAATATTTGTAGTAG
Source organism: Latrodectus geometricus (assembly GCA_026290005.1). NCBI lineage: Eukaryota > Metazoa > Arthropoda > Arachnida > Araneae > Theridiidae > Latrodectus > Latrodectus geometricus. The sequence goes on along the minus strand of JAPDSC010079672.1, from coordinate 11,109 downwards.
GTGGCAGTCCACTTTAAACTGTTGATCCCATTCAAATTAACCTTCGTCTGCTAGAAATAACTATTGAAGAATAATTTAAACAGCTCTCATTATGATGCTTCCATTAAATACTTCAATTTTTTTAATTTGCTACTATGATCTTCATATTGTGTAAATTTTCCTTTCATTCCCTTTCATTTGGCAAGTAACATAGTTTTCATTCTGTATCAGTTTTTGATATAGTAAACTCATTCTCGTCTGCAAAATTGACTGGCAATACTATTGCAGATAAACTGATTTTGCTAATAATCCACAAAATTATAAAAAGAGACTACATCAATATAGATTTTTATTTGAACAATTTATACATACAATTGGTAATATTTTTATTATAAATTGAAAAATATTAAAATTTTACTCTTACATATTTATGAGTATAATTTTTTAGAAAAAATCATAAGAATTTCTTTGCATTTAAACAATATTTTACCTCTCTTTATATGAAAGTAATAAAGGAATTCTTATTTTTCTATGAAGAAAAGTAAAGCGTACTTTTAAACTCCAAATATTTTTTCGACTTTTAATTCCCAGCTTAATGTGAAAGTAGTTTCTTATCCGAACATTTTGTGGTAACAAAATATTTAATCATAAAATTTCAATGCAATTTTGTTTGACTGTTTGCATTACTCTTGAATTTCTAATGAAAAGTGGAATGTTTACTTCATATACTTTCTATTTTTGTTAATTAAAATTTAATTCACTTGATTTCAAATAATTACAATCTTTTAAACAATGTTGAAATTAAGTGCCTGAATTTTTAATTTTAAAGGAATTAAACTTAAAATTAATCCTTACAAATATAAAATGACTAAATAAAAATATACTTTTTTCCGATTTGTTTTCACAAATCAATTTCTAGGGGGGGGGAATTTTAATATTTTTGTTTAACATTTTAGGTTATTTTAAATTAGATTAAGTATAAAAAAATAATCACCTATAAAATCAAAGTAAAACAAAATTAATATTTAAGATATATAGAATTTAATATAGGCTTTTTTCACCATTTAAAAGAAGTTTCTAAAGTGTAGTTTTAAAAATTACTCTATTTTATTTCTAATTTCACGTTACATTTTAATTTTCCCCATTGTTAATTTTCTTCGGAAGCTAGTTTTATTTATATAGTATTAATTCTGCTATTTTCTGCTTTTTGATTAATGGGAATTGATGGTTTTAACATATAAAATTAAAGCATTAGTTTATGTTCAGTAATTTAATATATCTAAAACTGAGAGATATTTGATTTTTCTTAAACATGTTTTTATATTTGTTTAAAGATGGGCATTGTTTTGTTAGACATATATTAACTTAATGTGATAAAATATATTTATTCTCAAGGATTTAACATTTAAGTTTTTAAGTATTTTTAAAGATCTTGTGTTTCTCTGATTTAACAAATATTTATTTGTGTAAATCAGACCTTCTATTTTCCTTTACCTTTACTTAATTATGTGGTTTTAAATTTTTCAATATTGGCTTGTGTGGTTATACAAAACATTAATATTAACTTATTTTATTTGTAATATTATATTATCATTGGTGTTTTATGTGAATGCTTTATTTCAAATTTGCAGGTCTTTTATCGCTGAGTATTGAAGAAAAGATGGAAATAGATGCTCGGTCAATTTATGTTGGAAATGTAAGAATTAGCTTAATTATTCACTTTACATCCATTTAAATCTTATATAATGCTTAAATTATTAACATATTACTGTTCTTAGGTGGATTATGGAGCAACTGCTGAAGAACTTGAAGCTCACTTTCACGGGTGTGGGTCTATCAACAGAGTTACAATACAGTGTGACAAATTTTCAGGCCACCCTAAAGGGTAAGTGATTGCAAATTATTACTTTTATACAAAAAAATATCTCATATGTATTGAGAATATTTTATCAATAATTTAAAAAAAAATATTTTTTTCTTTTTTATAAACTTGCTGAGAAAAATTAAGATTGCTTTACTATTAAAGAGAATTTTTTTCTTGTCCTTTCAACGGCTCATGATTTCAAATTCCACCTTGGCCTGACTATATTAAACTAATATTTCTTTCGTTATTGATATTCTAATATGCATTATAAAGAACTATTTAAATTTTGTTGATTTTAAATAACTCGTATGAATATGGAATGTTAACTTATTTATAGTCTTAAAATTATCCAAATCTGGTTCGATTAAAAAAATATATATATAAATAAAAATTGCTAGTCTTTTAACTTTAGATAATTTCAATACTCATGGTTTCATTTGGTTTTTACATTTTATAAATATATTCAGAACCGAATTTTCAATTTTTAAGTTCGACCAATTATCAACTTATTCAATATTTAACTATGGTTTCATGTAAATGGTTATGGTAAATAAGGCACCTGATATTTATTGGATTTTTTTATTTTTTAAAGCTTATTTTTAAATAGAAATGAATCTGAAAATATTTTTAATTTAATTGTATATTAATTCATGTCATTTGATATAAATTTTATTGGACAGAAAAAACATTTGTAGATTATTCTAACTGAATTGATTGATGAATCATAAATGCTTTAACTTTAGGTTCAACTGTTTTTGGGTTTATTTCCAATCTTGAGTGTGGCTATTTGTAATAATTTTCAAACTTCTTTAAATTGTGGGTCTTGTTTGATCTTGGCCTTTTTTGCAAAATATCACTGAATGTTAAAATTCTGAGCATTTTAAGTTGAACTAGCAACTGAGTGGTTAGGCCTTTGATAACAATTTAGAAGTTTATTCCCTAGTTTTATGTTTTTTTAATTGATATAGATAAAATTATAAATATTGTGTAAATCCATAACAAATTAAAATCTAAATGTATGTACTATGATCATATTTTTATTTGCAATGTATAAGATACATATACTAATTTAAATATTTAATGTATCTTTTATAGAGGTTAACTCTATTATAAAAGACAAAATTTTTCTGATTTATACCCTTTATTGAATACATAAAATAATTTTCTCCAGATTTGCATACATTGAATTTGCTGATAAAGATTCCGTTTCCACTTCAACTGCTCTTGATGAGTCTTTATTTCGGGGCAGACAAATTAAGGTCAGTATATTAGATCTATTATTTTTATGTGATTCTTGTTCTGCTATTTGGTTGTTCTGTTAATAGAAGCAATTGTGTATGATACTTCTAAATATTTTCTTTTTTGTGTAGGTATTACCTAAACGAACTAATCGCCCTGGAATCAGTTCTACTAATCGACCTCCACGAGGCAGATTTCGTAGGCCTAGTAGACCCTTTTTTAGTGGATATAGACCTGTCAGGAGATCATTTAGGTAATTGTTTTTTTTTTATTTTTAAATGTTATTGTTGACATTAATGGAATTTGAGTTTTTCTTCAAAAGTCTTAATGTATATTATTTATATCTTTGAAATCAAGCAAGCTATATTTCTATTGCATTGTCTTAAATATATATTTTAACTTAATGTATATATTTTAGCAAATTTAATTATAATAAAATTTCTTACCTTTTTATATCAGGAGACGAAGTTGGTACTATCCATATTGAATTTACAGTTTTCAAGTATTTTAAAGGGACATTTCATGTAAGTTTCACAGTTTTTAATTGTAAGGTATTAAAAATAGGTAGAATTATAAATTTCCATATTTTGTTTTAATTTGGGAATATTGTAAATATTATGTTTTAATTAATATTCAAAAGTTTTTGGAAAGCTTTTTTTTTTACATCCAAGTTATGTAAAATTTATTCTTTCTTATGTAATTACATTAAGCTTCGATAACTACATTAAGCTGAGTAAATGTAATTACATTAAGCTTCGAGTAAATTTTTCTTTTTTTCCTTTAATAGATTTTGTTGAACCTTTTTATTGTTTTTTGAAAATTTTACTTTTTCTGGTATTTCTCATTTTCTCCTTCTATGCAATTCTAGATGTTTCTATTCCCATTTCTTGTGTCTTTGTTAATAATGTCTACTGATTGAAGTGTACATGAAAATATTTCTTCTCATTCAAAAAAAGAAAAAAAATCTTGTTAAAATTCCTTATTGTTAGTCTGATTTATAAAATAACTTCTAATTAGTAAATATAATCAGTACTGAATAAATCATGAGATAGCTTTCTCCACAATTATTTTTTGCATATAAATATGCTCAATATATCTAAGGTTAGAACATAAAAGTTAATGGTAAGAAGTCATTTATGAACCATTTCTATGTATATCTTGCGAAATGTTTTGATTTAATGCATTAAAGCAAAAATTATGATCATTGGTACTCCTTATCTTTGAAATAGATACAGAATAATAATTTTTTATTATTACTCAAATATATGTGTGGCCCTATTCACTTCAACAATCTTCAGTCACCTTGACATTTTCTCTTTCATTGAACTTTTTATGTTAAGTACCATTCCAAAAGCCATCAAAAGAAAATTAAGGCATTTAAAGTGACCTAGATGTTTGAGACTTACCAAATAAAGTAGATGACTTTTTTCTCTTTTCTTAACTCTAGAAGCACTTTAAGTATGAATTTAATAAGAAACTGCAATAGAACTTAATTGTACTTAAGTAGTTTCCCTTTCTTCTGAGCAATTTAATTAGAATTGAATATTTTGTGGAATTAAAAAATATTTTAATTCTGTTTTCTGTACTAATTCTTATTTCTTCCCATCACTATTAATAATGTAAGGGATCATAATGCTTTCAAACATCCTCTGCATGCTGTTTTTGAGGAGATTTTTCAGAGCCTGATTTTTATATATTGCATGCTTAAACCTGACAGGAATAGTTCGTGCTGAATTGCTGGTCGTTGCAATAACAGCAAGAGCTATCTATTTCAAATAACAGTTAAGAGAATTATGAATTGGCAGTATGCATTGTTTTAATGCATTCTTCTTAATACCGCCAGTACCATGTCATTTTCGGTTTTGAAATACTAAATATTGTATTCATAGTTTTAGTGTCAATAATCACTTATTTTAATATAGATATAATTTAGTTATTAATAATCATAAAAAAATTATGACAATATTCAGCTTGAAAAATTTTGTGTAAATGAATATTCTTAGTTTAATGTAATATATAATTAATATAAAATTTTTTCAAAAATAACATTGAAAATAAACAAAGTTACTATCAAGGCATTCAATATTCCAAAACAAACATTCCTGCTTTATTTTCCTGTAGAAAATGGATCAGGTTTCGTTTTCCCGCCAATAGACAAAGTGGCAGGAGCTATCTTTATCTTAAACTGGCAGCTCTAGCAAGTACTTCTGAATTAAGTAGAAACGCAAAAAATTTCCTATTGAACAGTGATTATAATTAAACAAAAATTTGTTTTTTATATACTCTCAAACATTGAGTGTCTAGCCTATCATACTTGATTGAGCTGGTTTAAGATTTTGCTCTCTGTTCAGCAATTTGAATGTTTATGTATATCATTTAAAGCATGGATTTTTAAAGTTGTCTGAAATCCTCATTAAATTTTACGTAGCCTTTTTGTGCAAACAGTAACATCAGACTAAACTCTAAATTTGCTTGAATAAGGTATTTTAAAAATTGAATTTATTTTGTACTTTATTTAAACTGTAATATACGTTTTTACTAAATATTATTATTTTAATTAAATTTCATATCTATCTAAAATGATGTAACTCAAAACAAGACAACATTTTATCAAACAATAAAAAAAAAAAATCTAATCCAGAAGCAATTGCATTTCAATTTGAAAAGTGGATTGTAATTTTAAAGCTGAGAAACTAGCATATTTTTGATTATTTCTCATTCATCAGTCTCTAGCAAAAACGAAAAAGTTTTATCTTATTTTTTTTTTACTCAATTTTACAATTTGTTTTTATACATCAATAAAATAAAATTAATAAACAGTACAATATTTTGCTTAAAACATTATAGTGTATTTAGTATTGCTAAAATGGATTGTTCTAGAAATATTTTTTAATAATTTAAAATTTAAGACTTTTTATTTTATTAAACAGTATCCTATTAGGGAAATTGATTTTACTATGTAGTTTGTAATGTTCATTTGGAAAAAATTTTTTGATTTATTGAAATTTGACTTATGTGGTAAAATTTGAAAAATAAAATTGCAAAATCTTGTATTTCATACATTGATTATTTTAAATTTTTTAAGAAATGTAGAGAGTTATAAATATTTGAAAATCTGAAACTTTTCACACTGTATGAAATGAAACACTGTATAAAACAAGAGGCTCTATGAATACAAACTTGAAAATAGTGTAATAAAATATATATAGTATTTTTTAAGGGATATGTAAACTAAATTTTATCCATAATTAGGTATCGGTGAAAAAAATAAAATAAAGCATAATTTAAATGTACTAAGCTTAATTTCTTAGATGACAATATGAAGCCATAATACTTCCTTCTTAAATTCACTAGAGATATTTAGACAATTAAAGAAAAAATGACTGCAATTTAAGATGAAGTAATGAAATTGATATATATTTCCCTAAAAGAAAAAATAATTCATGTGCATATTTAATTCTATTTTGTATTTAGTTCTATTCGGAAAGATTTGCAAATACTTGATGAAAAAATTACCCCCTCCCTCTCCAAGATTTGTTGTTAATATTTCATTTCACTGTCATTATGACAATTGTATATATAATATCCATTAAGCTATATGGAAAGATTAATGACAAGAGAAATATATATTTCATGTGATGACTTAAAACAAAAAAAAACCCTTATGTTATAAATTCAAAAAAACAGCAAATTCATTTAATTTTAAATGTATTTCTGAAAATGTACAATATTATTAAAATTTTACTCAGACTTCTGTAAAAAATGAACTGTAGAAGTAAAGTAAAAATCTTAAGTTAGACCTATGCATCTTAATTTATCACCTTTTCAATATCTTGGAAAAGTTATTTTTTCTCCTTTAAATATTGACTGTTGCTGAATGTAGTAGTAAGCAATATTTTTGGAAAAATCAACACACATATTAACTTTGCACCATTTAAAACTTTTTGAGGAGCTAAAATCTGATTTTGTTTACTTTTGGAAAATTAGTAAATGATTAAGAAAATCTAATAAAAAATACATACTTCCTTTGTAGCTTTAGAGTCACTATATCTGCATTGAAAAAAAATTTTTTTTAATGTGAGTATTAATTCCAAAACATTGAAAAGTCTTGACCTTTTGTTTTATTTTCAATTGTTTTTTTTCTGTTTCAAATTGGCTTTTTAACTTTTCTATTTTAGATGTTTCTTTTGAAAAGTCAGAGTGAAATTATTTTGCTGCTTGGTTTCTTGGTGTTATTTTGTTTTTGTATTTTTCAATTTCTGATAATTCACAAGAAGAGATAAAAAAAATTTTCCCTGCAACAATCTAAAAATAAATCTATGTTTATTTTTAGATTGTTATTTCATACTTATAATTTACTGTTCTCCAAAGAAAGAAATATAGAACTTGTTTTAAAAATTTAAATTATTGTAATATGTAGGAATGTATTCTTAACCTACATATTTGAGTATAATGTTAATAGTTTCATAAACATTTTTTTTTTGTTTAAAATTGCAAAATTTTAGAAAGCTTTTAATGAAATATATATTTTTTTCATGTTTAATTTCAAAATTTCTAAATAATTGATGCTTATGAGTCAGTATGAATGAAGTCATTTATTAAAATTTGAAAGTAACATTAGCCATAATTAATATGTGGCCTGTTTTTCAATTGTTTATTTTGCAATATTCTTTAACTATGGATATATACACAGTAAATTAGTTTTCATTATTGATATTGAAACCTCAGATTTATTTAAACAATTCATGGAGAATTATTACTATCTGATCTAACTCCTGTCTTTTGGAACATGTATCAGAGCATAACACTTTCAAGTTTGGATATTAAAAGTTATTTTTGTCTGGAATGGTGTTCCTAAAGAACAATATCACTACTCTGTATCTCATATTTTGACTTACATGATTTTTACGAAAGAAACTGTAGTTACTGAAGAAAGCCAAGAATCTATCTGATGATTACCACAAATATGGCTTGAAAAATCATTTCTGCTTAAGTCTTTTATAGAGAAATTGGAAAAAAAAAAAAAAAAAAAAAGTTTTAAGATTAACCTTCTATTCTAGGTTTAGTCACACCTTTTGATTTTGTAGCAACAAGCATCTGCTATAATTACAAAATATATTATTGAAAATAGTATTTTTAAATAATATGCTACAACTAGCTTGTATTTTAAAATTGTAAAATGCTGTTTATTTTTTGTGCTTACTTTTATTATTATTCTAAGTATATGTGATAATTATTAACTATACTCTTAAAATTTGAGCACTACATTAAAACATGAATTACTGGTTAGTATTCATGCTTTTATTGTACAGCATTAAAAATAAGAAATTTTATTCCATGTAGATAATATTTTTTCTAGAATTTATATTTAATTTGTAGTGAATAGTTGTAAAATATTAATATTGATAGAACCTTTGTTAAATTGCCATAAGATAGCAATATTTTTTTTATAAGTCTGGCAGGGCTTTGATAAGAATAAGTTGTCAAGAAATTTTTAAAAAAATCTCATATGTATGGAAATTTTTTTATAAGACAAAATAATAGGAATACCTTTAAAAAAAATGAAATTTTTTTAAATATATGGTTTGGTCACCTTTGCCCTGAACAACAAAGGCTTTAAAAAATTTATACTGTGAGTTCAGATAGTGTGTAAAGGACTTTGTTATCTGAAAAACCACACAAAGGCTCAATGATATTGAGATCAGGGGACTAGGTTAAATGTGAACAAAGGTGTATTCATCTTGGAATACAGGGCTTCCTCCTGGAAAAAGAGTTAATGCATAGTGTGAAAGTATGTGAGAATGGTTCAATAATGGTCATCTGTGATTCTTTCCCTCAAGACAATAAAAGGCCCCAATTCATAGGAAGATATCCCAGAATCCCCTTTATGTTTTACAGTTGGAACTAGACTGTCAACATCAAATGCTTCTGCCAATATTCTTCAGACCAGATGAATTGTTTCTATTGCAGTTTTCACTATAGGTGGTCTTGGCATTTCTGTAGTCTTAGCCTCTTCAACTCCTGTCTATTACGGTCCTTCAACTTTGACTTTTGCCCATTGTTGTGGTTTGTGTAAGCTGTCATAACCCTAGATACAGTAATCCTTGAAACACCCTTACATTTGACTCTTCTTGTGCAAGAAATGACCATTGAGTGACACAAATCAAAGCAACTTAAGGTTGACTCTTCTGAGCACACACTCCAGCAAAAAAGAAATCATTTTGTTTAACTTCATATAGCATAATGTTAAACGCTTAAAATAAAATGAAATTCTTACCATATAAGAGGAGATAAATAATAGATTAATCCTGTCTGGAGAACTAATTATGAATGATATAAAAAGTTATAAGTTTATTTATATAAATTGCAAGACCCACAACCTAAATTATTGAACTAATGAAACAGTAAGTCAAAATACAAATTATGGCTACATTATTAGAAAAATATTTTGCTTGATAGTAAGTTAAATAAGTACATTTTTAGCATTCTCTTTCACACCTATTTTTAGTAGGTAACTAATATACTCTGAAAACAATAAATGTCTGCAATAATTTATTTTTAAATAAAATTGTTAGCTGAAAGCAAAATTTTATCAGCAAAATGAAAATAATTTAAATAACATAATTTAAATTTTTCTACTAAACCTAGTAATTTCAATGCTAAAATAAAATGAAACTCATTTTAAAAAATAGATAGTAAATATTTGTCATAAGTAATGTTGACTGTTCTGATTTATTTTCTAATATTTCACAAAGTAATGCTTGGCACATAAGGTACTTAATTTCTCTATCTAATTTTTAGTTACATCATGTTTATATGTCTTTTTATTTGTATTCATTGTAATGGGGTCTTTTCATGTGCTGCTAACAAAGACTTATGCTGGTATTTTTTCTTTCAGCTCCTGGCTTTCTTCACTTCATTTCTCATGATTTTTAAACTAAGAATTTGCACTTTTAATTATTTGTTATCAGAACTTAAAGCAGAAATACTTTTACTAATTTATTATTGTATCAATTTAGCATTATAATTAGCTGTTCACACAGCATGAAATGAAATGTTTATAAATAACTTTTAGAATTAAAAAGCTTACATTTCTGGTAAATCAAGATTGGCTTGGAGAGAAATGAAATAATGAAAACCATTTTTTTATTTTGTGTAATTTAGAAATTTGGATAGAAATGGAAATTTTTATAACAGTTCTTTCCCTAATATCTAAGTAACAGAGACTCAAATATTTTATTTAT
>JAPDSC010079669.1:38099-48855 GCA_026290005.1 Latrodectus geometricus | reverse complement strand
AATTATTGTTTGTTGACTTAAAACTACTTTAAAAAATATTACTTTTGAAAAGATAATATCTAGAAATGTGGGTTATAATTTTGTTTTTTGATAATAATTAATTCAAGGAATTATTATTAATGACATTTTTATGTGACCTAAATTCTTAATATTATATCTCTGTTAGAATTATATTGCTTTCACTTAAAACATATAGGACTCAAACAAAACATATTTCTACTGTCAATAATAATTTATTTAAACCTTCAATTTTAAATGATGTATTTTCTTTCATACTTAAATAAAAATACATTTTTAATAAATTTTTTATGTCAATAATGCATTTTCAAAATTTATAGCTTAACTTGGATGATTTTTATAAAGCAAGAATATTTTTCCCCCATTCATGGAAATTTCTTTATTGATTTACATTACATGAAGTTTCAACAGCCTTCTGCAATCTTTAGGTTGCTTGACAGCTTAAATCTTAAAGTTATTTTCCATGAACTTTGAAATTTGTAGTATACTCAGAGAAACATATATAAATAGTTATAAATTTTAAAAACTTATTTTTTTGCGTAAAAAAAAAGAAAAAAAAAACTTGGGAAAAAATGTTTGTTCAAAATAAATTTAAAGAATACTTTTCATTTAGAAGTTCTACTTATAATTTTTTAAGAAAATTCATAATGTAATAATTTCTACTCTTTGTTTTGTTTTTTATTGAATATTTATAATTATTTCAATTCAATTCAAGTTTATCATTTTTTTGTTGTTCAATGTTTCGATCAAATGTCCAAATATTTAAACAAATGGAATCACCAGAAGTTACAAGTAGGGGTATATATAATTCAAACACTTAATTTGACCAAACATTTTTCAATATATAAATGTAAAACAAAGAAATTATTTTAGCTCATGAAAAAAATGCAGTCTCCTTATTTTTATATAGTTACTGTAGAAAGAATAAACTTATTTTATCAATAAAAAAACGAATTATAGCTCGATGTGTATGCCCCTCTAAATTTCCTAATTGTATCTGTGAGATATTATAACATTAAACTTATTAGTAAAGGCTTTCAAATATTAAAGCAAAATACAGTGATTTTAGAAGTATTCTTTGATCTGGAATAGAGTTTGATACTTTTTAAGCGTGACACAGAAGAGTTAATTTTAGAACCTACATACAAAGTATGTTTTCATCTGAAATTAAATGTAAGTTCATTACCATAAACAATTTTCTATTTAGACATTAAATTTATTTATTATGAGAGATTATTTGTTATGTTAAAGGGGATTTCGATGCATACTTTTTAATTCGAAAGACAAAGGTCCATCTCTAATAGGAATTATTTTACATCACGTACTCGATAAATAAATGGGATAAGGCTACAAATGTTTTTTTAATATCAACCATACAGGAAGATGTTTCTTAGATAGTATCTCATGATGGTGTACCGTATGGGAGGAAACTTAGAAAAACCCCAACTATTCAAATGTAAACACGTAAACGGATGTTAGAACATATCTCTTTCCTATTTTTCAACATGGTAAAAGAAATTTCGCTCTGATGAGCACTGTCTTACCACAAGACTAGATATGCCTTTGCAAGAATATTTATATAGTATTGTAATTTATACTTTAAATTTCCGCATCTTCCAATTAAGTCAAATAATTTCGCTAGGAAAATTTCTAAGTTATAAATTATGTAAATTTAGATTTTTTTTTTTTTTATATTTGAAAAATCTGCCATAATAATTTTTATATACAATTTATATATATACAATTGTTTGAGGAAAAAGTTGTCCATTATTTTTATTTGAACTTAGAGATTTTATTTAATATGGCCGGAAGTGCTTTATGTAGATGTCGTATGATAGAGCTTTAGTTCCAATGTGCTATTGCAACTGATAAACATCGATCATTTCAGTGATTTTATTCACATTTTTGATGATGGTCCTACCTTTATGTGGGGCATTTTGAACATGAAATATGCTTGAACTGAATCCACTAAACAGAAATATCATATTGTTTAAAATAGTTGTTACGGTATCAGGACCATAAATGCCCTCCTCACTTGAATTTTCATCTTTATTGACAAAAAACTATATATACTGAATTTTATCTTTGTTAATTTCTATTTTCAAGAACCTGTAACTCACAACTAAATGTATAAAAAAGAAAACAGTAAAGCAGTTTTTTAGTGAAAAACGTCAAGTTTCCAAGAAGCATAAATTTTGAATTGTTTGTCCTTTTTTTTTGGAGATATCGATGACTATAACCATCTACTGCAAAAATTATAGATTTCATTTTTTCCAGTATAATATAATTTTAAACTTTAGTTCAGGTTCTTTAAACGAATGACTACAAGATAAATATATTAGCAAATTTGTGTTTTATTAGGTTTTTAACAGTTATAAGAAATATTTATCATCTAAAATTATTTTTAGGGACTTATTATAACTTAAGTTTTTGAATTATTTACTCTCAATTAATGTACATCATCCCCAAAGTTGTCTCCGTATTTTAACTGTTAAACCTTTATTTTTGCTGTCACTGATACAACAATTTGAAACAAAATATTTGTTTTATCTTTTAGATTTTTTTATAAAGAAAATAAAAAACTTTTTCACATCACTTTTATTTAATTTTCAAAAAAAAGTTATAAATATATTCCACTAATTTGATTTTACTGTTGTAGATGTTTATGGCATTAGCTTGAAAAATTATTATCTTTAGCTTTTTTTATTTTCTGAATTTCTAATTTCAAAAAATGATTTTATAATAATGTTATATTGTTATGTATATAATAATGTTATATAATAATGTTATAATAGAATGTTATTATTAATAAAAGTTAATGTCTATTAATTACCAAATTATTATTATTATTATTTATTTTTTTTTCCAAAATTATGGGTTACAATTCGGCTACAGTTTTTTTATTTTTTTTTTTAGAAATTGGTATTAGGACAAATATTTTTCATAAAAATTAATATAACATTTAGTGCAGAAATTGTGTTATCTTTAAAATAAAAAATACCCCATTAAAATGCATTTACAATTTTTAGATTTAAAACCTTTTTAAATCAAAACTTATTGAGTAACACAAAATAATGGACATTTTTTTATTTAACCTAATTTTTAATGAATTATCACACAATTTTACTTTTATGATGTAGCTGTTACTTAAAACATAAGTCTGTATAAATAGAGAAAATAATGAAATATGGTGCATTTAAAAAAATGAAAATCCTAGTTTTACGGCTAAAAATTTTTAAAACTCGAAGTCATTAATTTTTTTTCCTATTTTTATGAAAATGCACTTTCATGATAGACAAATGTTAACTTAATATTTATATTAAATAATTTTATCCATATTGCAGTTTTCGTTGGTATAAATATGAGAAATATTATGAACATTTCTATGGAGCCCCATTATTATACCATTTTTATCAATTGTTCACTTCGTATAATATAATCCTTTCTTTTAACTCCGAATTCTTATATTACTATATTATTGCGTAAATATATTTGAATTAAAATGTAAAAATATCAAAAAATACATTTCTTTGGGAAGAGGTGGGGGGGGGTGTTCCCAAGATATTAAATGGTATTTTGCAATTATTAGTGCATTGCATTTATAAATGTGATATATCTCCTATTTTACTTCATATATTATTACAACACCCAACTAAAGTTGTGTAGCAACCAATGTGGATTTCAAGTAAGAATATCTATTATTCCTTAAATTAAATATGGTAATAATATTTTGGGAAAAAAATTAATGTATTCCAAGCAAGAAAGTCTGCTGTATCTCATATTCATCATATTAAATATATTTTTTAATAAAAACTATTGGCTGTAATATCATCATCTTTCACATTTTTATTGATTTTAATTGTGCTAAATATAGTATTTTCATGATAAACTTTGATGCAATGTTCAAATTTGAATTCTCTAGTAAACTGGTTGAAATATTTAAAATTGCCTAAGGAGAGTGAAATGTGGAGTTTAAAAGTCATGTCTATTTATTAGATAACTGCATTTTTCCCATTGAAAAATCTATTACAGAATCGGGGACTAGATGTAAAGACACCAATTTTAAGAAATCTTTTCAAATATTTGTCCATATGTTGATGACATTGATATTACTGATAGAAATAAACAAGTGGTTATAATCTCTTATTTCTTAGGAATACCAAAGACATTGGTTTAACAAAAAATTAGAGTAAAACAAATTTCATGACTATAACAACTAGAGCATATAATTCCCTCCTACTGCAAGTAAAATTTTGCCTTTGAGAGCTATGATCAGTTTAGGTATCACGGTACAATCACTTCGAATGATGGAAAGTAAAAACCTATTATAATGGGTTATAAATGTTATTACGGGTTGAAACATTTAATGCTTAAGTTCTTTAACTTTAAGACAAAAATTAATCTCTGCATTACAATTCATATCACACATAGCATATGGCAGGTATTTCTAATTATAAACAGAAACAGAAAGGAAATTTTTAACACAAAATACGAACTATGTGTTTGACCTTGTTAGAGAACATGATAGACAGAAAACTTTGTTTAACCAATAAATTTATATGAAATTAATATAGTTTAATATTGAAGGAATTATTAAAACTTATCGCATCAGATCTTTTGGAAATATTTTCAGATATGATTACTTGGAACCTGTAAAACAATTCTTAAATAGAAAAAAAATACATTCAAGCAAAAGAAAAGGAATGAAAAATATAAATATTACTTGATTGCTTCACATTTAAAATTTAGAAAAATATACCTTTTACGGAATAATATAAAAAAAATAATACTGAACTGCGAAATTATTAATAATAATTTAGAAATTAATAATTAATTGAAATCGTTGCAAGAAACCAAACCTATTGACTGTTTAGTATCATAACTACAACAACTTTTTTCAAAGTTTGAAGTACTTATTAAATATATAATTTAGCCTAGTTTGCCATGATATATTATCAATGTTTTAATCACATTATTAATGTTTTAATTTTTCATTTTCTTAGTTTAAAAATTAGGAAATTTATAAAATCCATCACAATTTCTGAGTCTTTTAGCCGTTACAAGACATCATTTCTCATATAATTGTTTTCTAATTTATTTCTACTATACGTTACTTTGTTTGCAAAAATTTGGAGAATAGGAATTCATTCTTCTAAATTTAAAAGATAGAATTTATAGATTGGACCAAATTTCTGAAGTTTTAAGTAAACACAGCATTAAATAATACCGTTATAAGCATTAACTGATAAATCTATTTTTTCATTGCTAATTTGTTGACAATTTGTTTAACAATTATTTTCGAATTAATTATATACTTTAAAATTCAAATATCTAAAAATATACATACCTCAGCGTATGTATATATTTGTGAGTTCAAAACATATGCAAAAAAAATTATATTATATTCTTTACAACCTCACACTTATATTAGAATGATAAAAGAGGTAAGAGCACATTGCTGAAATCTGTCTTGTATTTTATATAAAATTTAGTTTGACTTTTTGATGTATTTTTAGACTTATCTTGTAAAACTGATTTCAAATGAAACTCAAAATGAGAAATATTATTTAAAATTTAATTTTGGATCTCATTAAGGAAATGTTTCAACAAAAGCTTTCATAGATTAACAAGAAAATACTTGGAATTAATTTCAACCATTGTCTTGGACAAAAAAAATATTTGTTAAAGGAAGATCACTATTTAAAGTGCTTGTTAAAATCTTTTATCATTGCCAGAAAGACAAATCGGTTCTCTAATTAGACACGGTACAGATTAAAGAAACTCTTTTCAAAATTACAAATTACAAAACGTTAATAAGTGGGAACATATCCGTATTCCAAACTAATGCGCAATATTAGATTCAAAACCGATGTTTCGAACGAAATCCACATCCTCAAATGCGAGGAAAATTAAACTTCAAAAAGCCCTTCTGCAAACCATTCAATACTCGTTTGCGAATAACATGATTAATGTGAGTTAATTTCCAGAAAGAATTTAAAAGATTTCCTTCCCACTTTTCTTTCAGTAAAAACAATTCGAACAGCATTCGAGGCTTGAGTAATTCTAAGAGTTTTGTCTTTCCATCACTCAGAATTTCGAAATGAACCGAATGTATTGATTTTGAAATTAGCTGTAAGAGTTCGTTAGTGTTTGGAAGATCATTCAGTTTGTAGGATTATTAATGATGGGAAACTGCTCATTAAATACATAAAAATGGTCTTTATCTCATGATTTTTAATTAAAACAAACGAAATGAATTTTTTTAGATGATTAGAATCATTAAATACTTAAGATTTTCGGAAACCTAATTTTAACTTTGTGTAATCATTTTATATCCAAGGAATCCAGTAGTTTTGGTAATTAATTTTAGAAAAATATTTTAATAAGGATTGAATGAGCCAGAAAACAATTATTCCTCATTATTTTTAAATTTTGCTTATAGAAAATTGAGATGAAGTAAATTTTTCACAAAATTCCTATACAAAAGTTTAAAAACGTAGCTGAAACTCATATACATTCTTTCAATAAAAGCTACCATGATAAATATTTAAAGATTATGATTTTAATATGTATTTAATTTTAACATGTACGTGATATTTAGAAGTTTAACTTTACGTCATTCTTAACCTTATAATTTTTTTTTGATTAGGTTGATCAACATATAGAATTCTTTTTCCATAAAATATTCTTCCAACTAACTTTTCATCCAAAAAATTCCTTAAGGTTTTCATGATGTATACGTTACCATTAAATAAAAGACTGTAAAAGTAGAGAAAAATTTACATTATCATTTCATATAAAATGAAATTTCTAAGCAAAATACTGAAAAAGTTTACCTGCAAGTGAAAAAAAAAAATATGTGACAAAATGATATATCAAAAATAATTTTTAATGTTTATTTATAATTATAGATTTCGTTCTTATTTCAATAAAATAAAGTATTTAGAAAAATCAGGATTAAAAGTTAATAATACGATTTATGATAAAATTGTTAAATCTTAAGCTCTGTTAGTAATATTTAAATATAGTTAAATTTCCACATTTATAGTACTTTAATTATAATCCCTTTACATAAAATGAATATGTCGATCACATGTATAATACTTTCCAAAAATTAGGAATTGTAAAGATAAACGTCACTCATCAGTCATAATCTGATCTCCATATCTCTACCCTGCCCCAGTATTTCTAGTTATAGATTTTATTAACAAGTTGTAACGTATGCTGTTTTTTGTGTGGTTTAGGAACTATTTTTCGGAGTCTCTCTTTCTTTCAGACTGATCGTTGTTTCCATGTATTACTAATCTTTTTCATTACGTGGCAAAAAAACAAATTATCTTTGTGGACGAAGTGTTTCTTATTTTTCAGACTAAAATTATTTATTGTTGCGAATTTCTTCGTTTTCTTTCATTGTTTCTGCAACAAAGTATTAATCTTTGATGTTCTTACTTACGCAGGAAGAAGTATATTTTAAAAATACACTATTGTTTGAAAAAGAAATTATATCTGAGGGATCTGGGAAACTCTCTTCTTTCACAATAGTTATTTAAGTTACTTTTTTTACTCTGTATTACGCCACATTCTATTTAGCTATTTCTTATTTCTTATATACTTATATTTCTGACTACAGATATAAATAACTATCGTAAGCTACCAAGATGGATCAAATCTTTTTTTAACTCTTTTAAATTTTACGAAATTAGGTCAAAATACTTTTGTATTACAACGAATTCCTACTTGAATTTATTACACCCTAATTTTGCACTTCCTTTTTAACAAATTGAGTAGTAAACAATAATTTAACTGTTATGTTATTCATAAAACATATTTCCTTTATAATTTGGATCATAAAATGTATGTATACCGTTAACAATATGTTACTTTGTATATTAGTTACCAAACTGTTCATAAATGTTTAAAGCGTAATTTAATTGAAATACAAATTTTTAATGCAATATATTTATAACCATTTTTTTTTCATTAAATTCTTCAGAATTATTTCTATCTTAAAGATTTTCCTCTGGATTTTATTGATCTATAATTGGTAAATTCGGTTTTGCTATAGAGTAATTCGCGTTTTATACTCATTAATACGTAAAATGCTCAAAATTATGCATGAAAATATTAAGGGGAATTTGAATTTATTTTTCATAGTCTTTAAAAAAATTATTGCTCATCATAGAAAATCTATTTTATTTAATGTACACAAATCACGTAAATTATCATTATTCAATACTCAGTGTGACCTAATGCTTCTTTCAATATCAAAAATACCTTTGGATCTCAGTTATTAAGCATGAATACTTTGAATGAATGTCCATGGATAACGGGGATAACTTAAATCAAATATGATGATAGTTGTGGCAAATTAATTTTTGTATATTCTACAAATGCAACAAATGGTGAAGACTGCTATCGTTAAATAATAGGCAAAATTAAAATATTCATCTTTTATTAAACTGTATATATAGAATTTAAATATTTGGGAATTATTTTATCAAATGTCATTTTTATTGGAAAAAATCATTAACAAGATCAGAATAATTGATTTAAGGATATTCAGGTGCGATCGACTTATACATTATATAATTCAGTGTAATTGGCCTAAGAAGCATCCTTCCAAAATATTTCACTGCAATACTGTTCTAAATAGATTGAATATTTTATTTTTTCGTGAAGGTTAATGAATTAATTATCTTTAAGCAAAGTTCACTGTATATAACACAAAAAAGTTGAATTCAAATGAAATACTGTTCAGCGCGTGGCTGGACACGCTGTTTTTTCTTTGAACAATTCACGTTTTCTGGTTCAAAGGAATATGTGTTTCACTACCAATTTTAAATATAGTTGAATATTTTTAATTCAGATGTGTTACGTTTCTTAATGATACATTATGTGTAAGTTCAGAATTTTTTTAGACATTTTCAAGTTAAAATAAGTAATTATTCTATGTACTGCACTATTTTGCAAAGAACTAGTGAAGATTTATTATACATGGTAATTTATAAATCGCTGATGTATAGAAGATAAATTCAGAATCTGTTTTCCCCCAGATATTCTATTAAATCTTAACAATTTTTGTTAATGAGACAGTTTGCTCTGAAATTCTCTATTTTTCTAAGTGTACCTACAATTATCGAGTATTATATAAAATTACTTATTTTCTTATCTCCCTAAACAATATCTTTTGAATTTAGTGAAAACTTGATTTCATTTCTCATTTGTGATTTTCAATTACAAGATCAACATGCATTTACATAATTAGATCAATAGTTCATGAAACCATTAATATTTCAGTATTGTATTTTCGTTAAGCGAAACAAAAGATCAACACACATCCACAAATTAATTTTAAAATGTATTACATTTTAAGACATGCTAATAATGACATATGAAGTAATGTTACAATTTAAAAATGAAATAATTTCTAGAAAATGATTAATCACAATATTATCAGTTAGTTTCAGATTTAAGACTAATGTATATATTTAAAAATATATTTAGGAACATGAAAGGACTTTATATTTTATTTAAAAAAATTTCCTTTTAACTAATATTTCATAATGCAGTATTCGTTTAGTAATGTATTAGCAAATTCTTATTATATTTGAAACATAGTATTCAATTTAGTGACGAGTTTTATTCAGCGTTCAACAACTTTGTGCTACCTGATTAATATTCTTGATTTCTTCTTCTCAATATGTAGTTTAGAATCTTCTCGATATGTTAGAGAAAATATTAAATACAGACGTATGATTTTTATAGCAGTAAGGTATAATTTTTCATAAATTGATAAATAATACACTTGTATTAATATAGAATAATAAAAACGGAACATTATTAAAAATGTATTTGCTATTGTATTTTCAAAATACCCACAATTTTTGCTTGTATTACAATTTTAGTTTACTTACAAATTTATATTACAGTTTTTTTTTTTTTTGGACACTTATTGTATTTCTTTTTAGTTATAAATTGAAAGCAACTAAATAACATTTACGAAAATCATTTCCAAGGAATATTTTATTTTTTATAAAAAAGGATACATATTTATAGTCAAAAAATAAATTTGGTCAGGTAAACAGTACTATTTATGCATTCTTTTTATTATATCTTTATTTAAGGGCCGCGCTTGCCTGGTTAGGGCTTCGTTCTCGTTATCAAAGGGTGGTGAGTCCGAATCCCGGCTTAGCCGAAGATCCGTCGTTCTAACTAATAGCGACTGGGGCACGTTAAATCCGTCGGGTCACAATGTCCAACATGTTCCCATTATAAATTAATACCTCTGGCGGTGGTTGGAGCCAGGCTTTGGGCCTTCACTGGTTTCAATCTCTAAATTGGAATATTCAGGTGGTGCTGCCATCTATGAGCAAAAAGTCGTACTTCCACCTTCGTATAGGTGTGCTCTATTAAAAAAAACAGAAGACGCTCCCTCTCTGACTTCATTCGACTAGAGTTTGCGACGGGAAGGCTTGGCGTTGCCAAGCGTCATTAACAACAATTTCCTTATTTATCTTACACTTGCCAGAAAAAGTCTGTGTACAAACCCACAGTAAACATTCTAGAGAGAATAAAAGTACAAATTATTTTTTATATAATTTATTTTTTAACAGTTCTTTAAGTATCAGTAACAATTTCAGGATGATAGCGCGCATTGTTTAAAAGTTATAATTCTAATAATAAATAAAATTATTGAGGAGTCAGAAAAAGCTTGCGTACAGATAAAAAAGTCTGTAAT
>JAPDSC010079669.1:0-37999 GCA_026290005.1 Latrodectus geometricus | reverse complement strand
ATATATATATATATATATATACATATATATATATATATATATTTAACGTCTGGTAGTTGGGTAGAAGTATGCAACTGATTTTTGATATTATACAACAGCCAGAGCTTTACGTTGTGAGCAGTGTTTTTAAGATCATTGTCTTGTTGAAAACAAAAGTCATCGCTAAGGTTCAAATAATCTGCACTCTGACTTAAATTCTGCTTTAATATAGTTAAAAATCGCATATGATCTAAGGAGGAGTTTATAAAAATTTATCGACCCACTATGTTTGCTGCAACCTGTTGACATTATTTGATTCCAAAGATACAAAACTTACTTTCATCAGATGCTTACTTTTACTAATTCCCTTACTACTTTTTGCCGAAACTCAGAAAATTTATTTACATACTCAGAGTTTCATAATTCAAGCATTTCTGCTTATTGATAGTAAAATACACTACTGGCAAAACACGTTTCAATAAATTTTCTTTTATATCACAGGAAATAATATAAAATTTGTTAATTTTAATACACTACTGGCCATTAAAATTAATACACCAAGAAGTCGACATGCTACAGACGTGAAATTTATAGGAAAGGAAGAAGGTGCTGTGATATGCAAATGATTAGCTTTTCAGCGCATTCAGACAAAGCAGGCGCTAGTAGAAACACCTACATTGTGTTTAAATGAGGAAATTGTTCAGCCGGTTCCTCATACACAAATTGCATTTGAACGTTGTTGAATGGTGAAAAGTTGTTCTGATGCCTCGTGTAAGAAGGAGAAATGCGTACCAGAACGTTTCTGACTTTGATAAATGTCAAATTGTAGCGTACCGGGATTGTGGTTTATCTTATCGCAGTATTGCTGCTCGCGTCGGTTGATATCCAATGACTGTTAGCAGAATATGGAATCGATTGGTTCAGGACGGTAATATGGAACGCCATGCGAGATCTCAACGGCCACTAGCAGCCGAGAACTCAGGCATATTATCCACATGGCCGTAATGGTTCGTGCAACCACGTCACGAGCTGTGAGTCAGAAACGGGGTTCGTTTGGAAGACAACAAGTGTCTGCACGAACAGTTCGACCACGTTTGCAGCAGCATGGACTCTCAGCTCGGAGACCATGGCTTCCCTTGACGCTACGTCATAGATAAGAGCGCCTTCAATGGTGTGATCAACGACGAACCTGGGCACACGAATGGCGAGACGTCATCTTTTCAGATGAACCCAGTGTCTGTGTACAGCAT
Source organism: Latrodectus geometricus (assembly GCA_026290005.1). Classification (NCBI taxonomy): domain Eukaryota; kingdom Metazoa; phylum Arthropoda; class Arachnida; order Araneae; family Theridiidae; genus Latrodectus; species Latrodectus geometricus. Next base: position 36,770 of record JAPDSC010079669.1, on the reverse strand, counting down.
CATGATGGTCGCATCCGTGTTTGGCGGAATTGTGGTGAACACACACTGGCAGCATGAATTCGTCATCGTCTTACTGGCCCATCACCTGGCGTGATGGTATGGGGTGCCATTGGATACACGTCTCGGTCACCTCTTGTTTGCATTGACGGTGCTTTGAACAGTGCACGTTACATTTCTTGTGTGTTACGAACCGTGGCTCTACCCTTTATTCGAGCCCTGCGAAACCCTACGTTTCAGCAGGATAATGCCCTACCGCATGTTGCCGGTATTGTACGGACCTTCCTTGATACGGAATATGTTCGGCTGTTGCCCTGGTCAGCACGTTCTCCAGATGTTTCACCAATAGAAAACGTCTGGTCATTGTTAGCGACTGGCTCGTCACCAAACGCCAGTCACTACGGTTGATGAATTGTGGCATCGTGTTGAAGCTGCATGGGCATCTGTACCTGTACATGCAATCCAATCTCTGTTTGACTCAACTGCTGTTATTACTGCCAGAGGTGGTTGTTCTGGGTACTGATTTCTAAGGATCTACCCAGCCAAATGTTTTGAAAATTTAATCACTTGTTATTTCTAGTATAATATATTTGTCCAATAAATATCATTTTTTATCTGCATTTCTTCCTGGTGCAGCACTTTTAATGGCCTGTATTGTATCTCGCTTTCTACGAGCTACACGTCGATGATATCAAGATTTGTACACAACTTTTCGTATTGTATCTTCCTGAAAATATTTTTAAACATTTTTCTAATACCAATTACTATTTGAGATGCGGTAATAATTGGAATTAAGTGTATGGATTTCAGGATGTATTTCTTTTTTTCTTAGTATAGATGGACGGCATCCGAGGCTTGGAAATAACGAATTTCGTTGACTTGTAATTATTGATTACTATTTGGATGGAAGAATAAGTTCTCCTAACGATCTTGCCAATTGCTCGAAGAATTTTACCTTCATTCTTTAGTCTCAAGATGGTTTTTCTTTCAACATGAACAATCTCTTTTCCTTTAGAACCCGTTTTATGTCTATTTGCTTGCAAGGACTAGTGTATTGTGGCAACCAAAGATGGTTTTTTATTCCATTTGCTGTATTACCTCAAGAGATAAAATAAATATGATAAAGTAATAAGTGCAGACAATATTTTATTTAATATAAGCTCACGGAGGCTAAAAAAATTATTAATTTCCAAATATCGTTTTTATTTATAACTGCGCAAAATTTTTTCTGATAACTTTTAATTATTATTAATATAAGTTTGGAACAATGCGCGTTATCATTTTGAAATCGTTACTGATAGTTAAGGAATTATTAAAAAATACGTTATATAAAAAATAACTTAATGTTGACACTATAATGTACTTGTATTCTCTCTAGAATGATTACTTTGCGTTTGTACGCAGATTTTTTTCTGGCAAGTGTATCTGTTTAATAACGTACATGGCTTTTACAGAGTTTACATTTCCCCTCTTATACCTAAAATTTGTAACTCTTCCTATTTAACTTTTATTGTAAAACCTACATATTTAATACATCAGTATAGGATTAAAATCAAATGTGCAATTCTCAATTTCTATGTTTAGTTGAAAATATAATCTGCTCTAATTGACTTTTGAAAGGTAGTTCATTTGATCTGCGCACCACAAAAATTTAAAATGAAAAATGATATTTTTAATCATGGATTTGTATATTTATGCTGATTGTATATTTTACTGAATGGAATATTTATTTACTATTATGTTAACCATTCATTTATTTGGAAAAAAAATCATTGTGCATTATATATATATATCTGAAGAAATTAACTAGATAAATAATATAATTTAAGAAAATTGTTTCAATTATTTTTATATTTTTAGAAGCAGATGACATGTGAAATTTAAACTGATTATTATTTTTTATAAATCTTTGCAATTTTACAGATGTCTTTCAAATATTAGACGCGTACAGCCTGTGTGTTCAGTGAGTTTTAGAAAGTAAAATACTTCAATTTAAAGTTAGTTTTATAACTTTGTTCATAGATAAGGATATGAATATTAGTAGTTGTTAGGATCTTTTACTGTATGTCTCTTTCTTTATAGAGTCATGGACAAAATAAACATGAAATTAGAATGATAAATAAACCAAACTAAAGGAATTAATGGAAGAACACTCGTGACTGTTACAGCAAACAACACATTCATCATTTTTAAATCAATACATTAAATGTATTTACAAAGTTGAAATACTTACACCAAATAGCAAACAGCATTTGGAAATTTTCAATACTATTATTAAAACAAACACAAAACATTTCCATAGTCATTAATCACCTAGTATGGTTTATTTCTATGAGTATTATGATAGATTATTTTGTTTTTAAATTGTGGAATTGAGTTCGTAAATTTCAATTTTTTAAAAGAGAACTAAACACGAAATTCTAAAATATAAATAGATTGGTAATTAATATCTCATTGACCATATTTCACAAAAACATAACCACCCCAACCGTTGTAAATTTTCACATATTTTCTTAAAATTGTGAGGGATAAAACAAATTCGTTGGCTAATATCTTAACTGAAACGAAAAAGTAAAAACTTTTGGTTCATTTTCTAATTTTTAATCAGGAATTTAAAGCGTCCATGTGGAATAAAAAACTATGAAATGAAAATTGTGAAATTGAATTAAATTATTTAAAACTAAGAGTGTGTTCATCAAAATGCAAAATTTGATGACTTAATTCTTTTCCAGAAATGGCTAATAGGATAATAATTAAATGCTAATGTATCATAATAATTATCAGGCAAATTAGGTTGGGTTCTTTTTCTGGAAAAACTGAATGCAAGAATGCATTTAATAAAACATTTAGAAAGCTATAAGAATGATTGAAATGATTATGCATTCTGCATCAGTGTAAACATCAATTTTTAGTAAATTTCAACTTATAAAATATTTGTCAGAGTGTTTAAAATTTGGTAATCCAAAATTATATCAACAATTTCTGCATATTCAGGAAAAGTACATTTTATCAATATTTTTGATTTCCCTTGGGATTGAAACATACTCATCCTTCAGATATTTATTGATCAGTTGAGTTATAAGAAAAATATTTCCAACAGGATGTTTGTATTACATTTTAAACATTATTAATGTAAATTTAATAGTTACAAACCTTAATTTTTTTAATTTCGTGAATTTATTTAAAGCTTTTATGAAGACATTATTTTAAAAAAGATTGTTTATAAATTTGTTTCTTTTTTTAATAAATAAAATAATGTTTTCTATTTACATTTTTTTATTTCTTACATTGCTTTTAAACATTTTTTTATTTAGAATTTTTATGTTTAATTTATATATGTTTTGTTAAATCTTAGGTAGCAGTATTTCAAACAAACATCATGGGGGTGTTTTTCAAATTTAAGCAAAGCTCGTGATTTAAATCGATATTAAAATAAATTGAATTCCTCATACCATTAATTTCCAAATAATCTTGTTTTACTATGAACGAATTTAGATAATCGAAACATCATTTGTTATTAAAGTATTACTGAATAGTAAAGACCTTAAATTAAAATATCTGGTTCATTCACGTGTGTGATATTTTATCATAAGTTCATATTAACCTTGCCACAACTGAATTCATTAAGGTCAAACTTCTGATAGCTTCATTAAATTAAAATCAGATTAATGGGAAATTAATGACATCATTACTACCGAGAAACTGAGTAATATTTAGAAATTGTCCCCAGCTGCTGAATTCTATATGCATTATTGATAATTTGAACAATTACGTTAGTAATTTATTGAAACTAATGGAATATAGAAGCATAAACTTACACTTCACTTTTAAATTGAGTACTTTATAATATTTATTGTATTTAGAATAATATGATTTAAGCTTAAATATATTTCTGAAAATCGAATTTCATTTATTTACCTGCATTAACAAGAAAATTAATTTTTAAAAACTTTAATACTTCCAATAAAATATTTATTTGTAATTTTCAAAAAGTATTGTAGAATATATTAAAATGCAAATTTTAAGACTAAATAAATTCAACTTATTTTTGGCAGTTAACAAATCAATACCTTCCAGAAAAGTTTCAATTCAGGATAAATATTAGTTTTGATAATGATAAAACGATAAATTCTGGTTTCCAGAATTTTTTAATAAAGTAGTAAAATATAAAAAAAATAATTAATTAATTAATTAAATGTTATCTGACTACTATTTTAATTGACATTTGTTATATATTTTAGATTAATCTATGTACACAGCATTCATAATCATTAAGAAGAAATATATACAATATATGTATCCTAATTACATATGGAAGGGTTTTATTACATGAATAAGATTCGGAAACACAATAGTTTGCTAATTTATTCTTGAGTTTTTAGCTTATTTAGTTTTGTTATTGTATTTAGTTAAAAATAAAATAAAATGTATAAATGTAAATGTTTATGTCTATAAAAAAAATAAATGTTAATGTCTTTTTACTATTTTGGAAGTAGAATCAGGAATATTTTCCCCATACTGCATATTTCAGTTTCTTGAGATGTTGAAACGTCTGAAAATTATATGCGTATACATGTTTCTAAAATAGTTACAATATCATGAATAAAGTATTACCACCCACTGCAATTTATTTATTGACTCCATTATAAATACTCTATTAGCCTTATTTTGGGGTATGGTTAAACAACTGTGATTTCGAATCAAAAACTTTTCTTTTTATATGCGATTTTTCAATAATAGATTAGTGTCAGGAAGTGTTTCCAATCTTAAATTTATTTTGTACAACTTATTTGTTGAGTTAGTTACCATCGGACAACATTTTACTAAGGGCATAATTATTAGTCATTAATACAAATAATGATGACATTCCTGTTTTTTTTTATCCTAAAGTGAAACACACACACACACACACACACACACACACACACACACACACACACACACACACACTCACACACACACACACACACACACACACACACACACACACACACACACACACACACACACACACAATTTATTTATAAAATTTACGAGTTAATTATTATTTAAAACATAAATTTTAGGAGAAGATAAATTTTTTGAAAAGTACTTTGAGTGACATTACTGATAGATTGAATAATAATCATATCTGAGGATTTCTTTAGCCAACGAAAATGTCTAATGAAAGTCCATGAAGAAGATCGAAACAATTCTCGATGTGTCAAATTTCACATTTTTCTCATTAAATTATCCATGCTTACCTGTGTGCACAATAGATTTGAAGAATGCTGGTGATTTGAAAGCATGCTGACGTTTTTTTGACCAGACCAGTAAGATTCCTTCTACTGGTAGATTGTCAATAGTCCAAAACCAATACAGCTGTTTAAGTCCATGTTATGTTAAAGAGTCCACTAGCTCAAGCATTCCATTGTTGATATCTATGGTTCAAATATATTTTTGAGTGCCTTTATACAACATATGTCCGAATATCTAATCCATTTGAACTGAGACTCGTCATATCAAGTAATGTGTTCCCATCTGCCGACAGTACAATAGCGCTTACATCAACCAGAACTGGATATAACTTTTGCACTGTACTGTCCACCGTGATGCTTAAGTAAATCAAACACTGCATGATAGATGGCTTGTTAAACAAACTGTGTGTTGTTTTTACGTCCAGCACTGATAATTGGAATATTTCCAATAATTATTTGGATCTTCACATTATTTAATGTAAATAATGTCTGAATTTCAAGAGTTTTCATCGTTGATGGTAAGATTCGTTTCAGATATTTTTCTGTCAACATACCAGTATGATATTTCATTTATTCCAGGATTGATAATTTCATGTAATGGCATAATAGATGTACAAGAAGGACTGAGTTTCCTTGCTAATTTGAAATTGCCTCTGTTGATCACTGACTATAAAACTGAAAAAAAAAATTACATAATGTTACTGAAATTACAAAATATGAAATTACAGGCAGCTTTCACCTTATAACATATAATAGTTATTAAGAACTTAATTACAGCTAAATGTTAAAAAGTTTTTTAAGCTATTAAATAGTAACACATATTAAAAAAAATCTTGAAGAGATGATACAGGAAATTAAATTATATTAATTATAGTGATAGTGGCATCATCAGCAGCTGAAAAAGATTTTTTAGTAAAAAATTCTTCTCACATTGAATGTTATTTGGATATTTTTTTAAATAATTAAAACAGAAACAAGTATTTTTTACAAAACATTAATTTATGAATGTCAAATGTAAAGAAATTCAAACAAATTTAGCAAGGAAGTTGAAGAATTTATATCAAAGAGGATAATTCTTTATGTCAAGCATCAATATATTACATATTTATTTACAAGTTCATGTCCAAAAGTAAATGATAAAATTCATTGAATTCTTATAAAAGAAAGATTCTATTAAATGTAACTTTCTGTAAAGAGTTATCTATAAATTTGACATAATATAAAATGAATGAGGAATAAAAAATAAGAATAAAATTTAAGAGAAGATATAAGAGCAAAAAATATGATAATATTTTTTTTAAAAAAATCCTAAATTTTCTGTGACTATTTTTCTTATATTATCACTTGATTTCTCTTCTAAAATGCTTATTCAATTGATTCATGAATTATCACTCGATAATAAATTTTATTTTATTTGGATTAAAATATTAATTTGGTATTTAATCGATGAACTCTAACTTGTGAAATAGTAAGCTTGGAGTCAGTGAGCTAGTAAAAATATTGGATTAATTAACTATTATCATATAGTGTGTGTAATTGAATTCGTAAACATGTTTTGTTCATTAATCAGAGCAATAGACTTAAATAGATTTTTTTTTTTGACCAACAACGGAAAATTAAATTTTGGGAGTAAAAATGAATATTTTAAAATTAAACTCAGTGGCACATTAGTCCAAATAGGAATGACGATCTAATAGTTTATGTGGCCTTATGGTCACATAAACAAATAGTCATTAGACAAATTTAGTACATAAAAATTCTTCAAAAAAAATTCTCCATTTAAACACTAATTTAGAAATGCAACTAATTCATAAGTTTTAATGAAATTCATTATTACTTTAGTCAAATTTAAGGTAAAAGTAAGTTTTATATTATCAAGCATAGTATTTAATTTGATATACTTTTAACTAAAAGCATCCAAAAAAAGGAATTGAAATAATTTATATTGTTTTCTTTTATTTATAATATTATTGTTTTTACTATAAGTAATACTAATTAAAATTTAAAAATAATCTTAAATTTATTTTAAATAGTAAGAAACTCTTAAAATTTTGTGGACTTTATAGTACAAATCTCGTCAAGTAACTATAATTGAGTTTGAAATGAGAAATTTAACAGGAATCACCTTATAATGAATAATGGTGAATTAAACAATTTCCAGTTAATCAATGTGTTGAACACAGTTTGAGATGCTATTTATTCAAGGAATTGCATTTTAGAACATAAGCCTGATTAAAACCGGATTGAATACAGTTTGTCAATAAAAGATGGGAATATTGATTTTTATCCTTTTCTCATAGAAAATACAACCATTTCTTAAAAACTAGTTTACGAGTTGCGCAAAGTAAGCTTGTTTTAAAAACAGTTAAATAATCAAAATGAATCGACTAGAATTTTCAAGATATTTTCAATTAGAAATGAATAAAGATAGTAATGTATGATAAATAATAATTTGGATCTCAAAATTCTATGAGGCATTTGTCCTACAGACACAAATAAACTATTAAGAATGAAAAAATTCTAGAAAAAAATATTTAATTTGATATTTAAAAAAAGGAAATCTAAAATTAAAAATTTATATTAATGAATATTTTCAAATCAATAACAAAAGATACATTGGAAAACCTATTTTTAGAGAAGTATATTTATTCTTTCTTATCAGTTTATTAATTTCAAATGTAATTGTAATTTTTTTCACTTTTCCCTTGCTGATATTTAACTTTATTATATTTATATTAAATGTACATTTTTTATTTTAAGAATATATCCGAGTCACCTTATGGAGAACAGTCTTGAATTTTCAAAACTATTATTGCTCAAAATCAAATGCATAATGTAAAATCCAACTATATAAAATCACTTAGAATTTTTATTTATACTATAAACGAGAAATTAACAATTTATTTATTAAATTTATAAAATATATATACTACTTTATAAAAAATATTAGGTACTTGAACTCATTGAAAATTTGTCATTGAAATGTTAAAAATAACCTTTGCAGACTAATTTTTTTCCGTTTTAAAGGCATATAAATGTAACCATTATTTTCATTTTATTATAAATTCTATAAAGTTAAGGTTCAACATCAAAGTGAAAATAATCTATAAAGTTCAATATTATATAAGTGTACATTTTATGAATATTCTATAGAAATTATATACAGTTAAGATTCAACCATACATTAAGAAAAAAGTGCAACTAATGAATTTTGAGTTGGAAGAGTAAGATAAAATGCATGTATCTTGCAATGTAACGATTGAAATAAATCGGAAATTCTTGTTTTTCCAGTTTCCAATATGATATTTTGTATATGTTAATTTTATTGGAGCTTTTATTATAATAATAGCAAACGTATTTGTTAATTTACTAGGAAGTTCTTTAAATTCTAACTCTCCTTAAATTCAATTATTCTTGAGACAGTAAAAATGTTTTGTTTAATCTTAATAATTTCTTGTTAAATTTTCAGTCATTAGTATAAGATTATTGAATCCATTATAAGAATCAAATAAAATATGCGCTAGAAGATTAAACTCAGTGTAAATTCTGGAAAAAAAATTAGTATAATAAAAGTAAATTCTGGAAAAAAAATTAAAGACTTTAAGAAAATATTTGCGAAGATTTTGTTATTCACAAATAGGCAAAAATTAGCTTCCATTGTTGCAAATAATTTATAAGATTTAGAAACTTGAATATAACAAAAGTTTATAATAAATTTTAAGTTTCATTAAAGGAAATGTTCGAACTTAAGGAAATATTTATAGTAATTTCTATTGTTGCGAAAATTTTCATCTTATAAAACAGCACGGAATTCCAAATCGTAGCAAAATATTAAATTTCAATTTTACGTGTTAAGATGTAAAATAAAGGGATTTTCGCATAGAATAATTCCATTTTAAAATTTCAAAGCATAAAAAGCCAAATTTTTTTCTTTGAATTTAAATAAAATACAGCTATAATTCTTATGTTTATTTAAAGTTAACTATATATGAATCTCAAATTTTAATTCAAAATATTTTGAACATGTAAATCTTAAAGATATATAATTGAATTCACACAAATTTCTTTTCAATTGTTTTTAAAATGTATAATATAATTTTATATTTTAGTGTTAACATATATTAAATATTTATTACTAAATAATATAAAAGAAAGCATTCTTCATTAAATTAACAATATTAAAATTTTGTAAATTTGATCTTCTAAGAAGGACTTTTATTGCTTAAAATATATTCAAAATATTAAACTGAAATATTTTACCAATCCATGAACATTTAATTATTAATAAGTAAATAATCAAATGTTTTCATCACATTGCTCATATTGAGTATATTTTTAAAATAAAAATTAATGCAATCTTTTATATATTATAGAATTTTAAGTTTTAAAAGGTAAATCTAAAAAAATTGAATTAAAAATATCATTTAAAATTCTGAAAAATGCATAAAATTAACCTAAACTCAACAAACTATTTTAGTTTAGTAGGGACATTTTTCCGTATAATAAAATCTTTGCAAAAACTAATAACAAAACTAATGTAAAATATTCATTTATAAAAAAAAATTAATAATAAATGTAAATTCTTGTATCCTTAACAATCAAAAAACTATTTAAATACGTTAATGAAGATTTAATTACATTACAGAAAGGGAACATTAATTTTATTTAATTTAGTATTTGAAAATTTAATTGATAAATAATTTTTTTAATTTTGTTACTTGATATAAAATTTAATTCTGCTCTTAAAAAAAGTTTCTAGTTTCTAGTTGTATATAATTTCTTAATATTAGATAAAATAATGCATGAAAATTATTTTATCATTCTAAGAAAAGCTATCATAAACATGATATCAGATTGCATGACCAATTAAATGCTATTGGGATTAATATTATATCATTAAAGGTTTTCTGCCTATGAAAAATTAAATACTTATTTAAGTTAAATGTAGATTAAAAACCAATACTTTTCGTAAGCACATTTTTTTCAATTTTAAATTAATTAGGGGGTATAAATTTATTACTAATTATAATAGTTAACATGCTTTTGAAAAAAATTCATTTACATTCGTATTCAAATTCATATGCTAAAAAATATTACATACAAATGAAAACCATTTCATTTTAATGTATCAAATAAAAAATGAAATAAAAAACAAATGAAAATATTATTTTATTACCATTTATGTATTGTATAAAGAATAACTTAAAAATTAATTACCAAGTAAGTTTAAATTTGAAAAAATTAAGGAACATTCCGTTTATTAAAAATTTAAATATTTATTTTTGAAGAGTTTGTTAATAGAAAAAATGAAATAAGTATAAAATTGTAAAAAAATAAGAATATAAAATTGTAAAATTAGCCTCAGTAAAATATAAAGAAAACTATATAAATCTTAAACAATGACTTATTTGAACGATGAAAAATAAATAAATTTGAAACAATTAATTTGCTATAGGGTAGTTGGAGGTAGAAATATAATGCAAATGAAATTTAGATTCTAGGGAATTTTAATAAAATCGGAGATGTGTGCGAAAGGAATTACTTATTATTTTTCCAAAACTTTCCTTAAAAATATTTAAGTGTTAAGTATATATATATATATATATATATATATATATATATATATTAATAACTGTATAAATTTTCTTAAAAAAATTTTCAGATCTATATTTACTAACATAATATATTGTAAATATATATTTTCTTTAAAACAAAACACCATCTACATGTTTTAAATACGAAATTCAGCAAATCGTTTATATTTACAGGTTTTAAATTTTTTCATTAAAATTGAGAGTGACATTTATATAATATTTTTAATTAATTTTAAGGAAAACATATTTTTAATAAACTATTTAAGCTTTTATTAAATACTTGTCATTGTTTCAATGTCAATAAACAATATCAAAACTGTTAAAATTATTGTGGTGGGGAAACATGTAATCAATTTTCTTTAAGAGAAAAATATGAAATCTATTTAATAATACAAAAATATTTTATTAATGCTTTTTAATAGTATTTGAAAAAATATTTATGTTTTTCTAACATAATACGTAATCATGGCAGTCAAGGTAAAATAATAAAGAATATTAATTTGTGAAGCATGTAATCAATATTATTAAACAATAGCATCAAGAATTTTATTATTTTGTTCGCAAAACTGTTTATTCTCTACAATCAATCAATCTTACCAGAAGTTTATAATATTTTTGAAAATTATAATATTTTATATAATTTTAAAACATAAATGTATCATGAAAGTATAATATATTTTAATTGTAAATTTCGATTTTAATTCTATATTATTGCATACAAGAAAGCGAACTTTATTTAAAATATAATATATCGGAAAGTAAAATAACGTTTTATATATCATCCAATATATTATACTCATTTAAGTTTCTTAGTTTAAAAAGAAATACATTTGTATAGCATTTTATTTTCATGTTATCAACATTACATTTTAGGAGCAATTGTGGCGAATACCTTCAGTTCTTATTGTGTATTAGACCATAAAGTTTCATTTAATTCAAGATCACAAAATGAGAAGAAACTTTAGTTTAAATCTTTTCAGAGAAGCAAAGCTGACAAGAAAATATCCTTTTTCTGAGAAAGAAAAGGCTGCTTTTCTAGAAGGGCGTAGTTCTTTTAAGGATCGGTCCCATGTGGATGTAGAAGTTTAAGCCACCACTTCTTTCTGATCTGAGCCTGACATGGTGTCACTATCAGTCAAGGTACAGAAGCCTCCTAGAGCTATCCCTTGGCTCTCTCTTAGATATCCCTTGAGGAAAATCTCTGGCTGATGTCATCATGCTACCTTTCAAGAAATGGTTAAGGCCCTCCGTGGATACGTGGCGATGGGTCAGCAGATTTGCTGCCTAAAAGCTGTTCTAATAGAATTTATTCTCTGTAGGAAAGAACATACTGATTCTTAATGAGTATCTTATTGCAGTGTAAATTACAATTTCATTGAGACATATTTATTAAATCTAAGATATCATATGATCAAGAATTAATGTTTGAAGGATTTAAAATTCAGCTTTTATTCTAAATTAATGAACATAATCTTGTTAAATTACATTTATTAATAACTTAAAACCATGATCAAAGAGCAGACGATTGTATTTAATTTTGATTAATCTATATTTTTAGAGAACATAATTCATCAAAATAATTCATAGTAAATTTGTTCAACTGCATTATTTCAATATGTTTCCTCTCTATTTTATGAATTCATTTTGTTGAAAATATATCAAATTGAATTGTTGACAAACTCATATTTTGAATAAACTAAATTTACGTATTATTAGCAAATTATTACTGTGCTGTAAATGAAATTATAAAACTTATACTGTAATGTAGAAAAAAATGCTTTCATTAAAAATTCATGTGGTATAATCTTACATTTAGTGAAAAATATTTAATACATCAAATAGATAAAGGTAAAAAAGAAATATCTGGAAAGAATTATAAAGTACACAGTGTATTGAAGCAGATAATCTGAAATTAATTAAGGCTTCTAAAATTTAAAATATATTTTCTTAATATTATAATATAATATTTATCATTACATAATTTTTAAATAAACAAAATCTGAATCACATAGAAATTAAAAATTTATTTTGAAGTTTTAAAAATAAACTTGTTTTTTTACTAGTATTTTAAATTTATTCCTAAATGTATTAAATATAGCTTTTGTTAGAACATTTATGAATCTAATATTAGTAATATCTTTATAGTAATATAATTAATGAATTTGAATTAATGTTTTTTGGCATATAAATGTTAATATATTATTTCTGTCATTATGAATTTGTAAATTCAAAATTAGAAAAATTGAGTTTTCTTCGAAATGTTTAATTGATTTTTAGGATGCTGTGTCTTATAATTTCAAAAATATATCCCAACAACAAATCGCAAACCCAAAAAGGGTTTTCAAAATAAAACACAACATCAATGAAAACTTGTAAAATTTGTATGGTTAACATCAAATCTGCTTATACATAACAATAAACACTACATTATTCAACGTAACACGTAAATAGTCATAAATTTACGGTTATTTAAACACAAATATAGTAACTTTGAAACTGAATGCTTTGAGCAAATATTTTAGAATTCTTTTTCTATTACTTAAACATAGTAAAAAGGATTAAATTAATAAACATTAAGTTCACCAATGAAAATATTTCCGAATAAGATACAATACTTAACATCTTGCTTAAAATTCAAATATGTTAGACATTTCATTAGAATGATCTCTGAAAAAGTAACAGAATACAATTTTTGTACTGACTAAGTAATATAATAGATTTTAATATAAAAAGAAGATTTTATTAAGTTTTTTCTAAAGTTTCAAATTTAATTTCGTAATAAAACTGACCTGCTTAATACATTTTGTACTTTTTATTTTGTATGCAATCCCTAGAATCGTAAAATTATTTGAAAATGATACATAATAATTACGAACCAAATGCACCAGAAACTTACACTTAACTAACAGTAAATTTAATGAGTAATTCATATTCTTTTCAAAATTTGATTTTGTAAATGAAATTATGCATTTTTTATAAAGTAAATTTTTAATTTCATATAAAGCATACCAAAGTATGTACAGTTTCAATTAAATTGAATGAAGATAAGTCTGGTAACAAATTAAGTGGTTCAAGTCATTAAGGAATTTTTAATAATTTCATGAGTGAGAAGACGTTAAACGTAATTTTTCTAAATATTTCCTAATAAAAAGGAAATTATTCTTGAAGACAAAAGAAAACACTTAAAATGTTTTGCATCTACTGACTGGTTTTATGTGTCATTATTTTTTTAATAAAAGTTAAATGAGTTAGTTTGATAAAATGCTTAAAATACAATATTAAATAGATAATTAATACACAGTATTCTGCCTTGAAATTAAACAATCATTAAAATAAAAAAAAATTATAAAATTAGTTTCATTACAATAAATTGCGTTTATAATTAGATTTTGATAAACATTTTACAAAAATAAAATAGCATTCTCCTAATTCCTGTCGGAACTTAATTTCTTTTAATTAATGTATGCATTATTGCATTAAACAAAATATATAAATTAATATTTTTGAGTATTTTCGTAAAAAATATATTTACTGAATTTACCTTTTCTTTATGATGAAAAACAAGAAAACTAATTTCATATTTGTAAAAACTGTTATTCAGTATATCCTTCCTTAATTCAATAAAATATTTTGATTCAATTCAAGTGATATTTGAAAAGCAATTAATCTAAATGAATCAATAATTATCTGATATTTTTATTTGCTTATGAATTAAAAGATGAAAGCATAATAAAACTGTAATTTATCATTAAGTATAATCTAATCTAATTTCCCCTTTTTGAATGAGAATACTTAATTTATCATTAAGTATTCTCATTCAAAAAGGGGAAATTGTTTATAAGGTTATTGTTAGCTTTCAATATAATAAATTATCTATAATTATTACAACATTTATATCAATGTTAGTTCTGTAAAGAATATTAAAATACTGTATGTTATTTCTATTAGAATATTAAATATATTATCCATACTATTAAAGTGAAAGATTTAAAAGTTTATATTTTGGTTTAATATATGTATAATATAAATTAATAAGAATGATTTTATTAAAGTAAGCAATTCACTTCTTTTTTACACCAGGAATATAAAAATAAACATGCAAATTCTGTCATTCCAATCTATAAATTAAAAAAATACTTTTTAGTTTGACGTACAAGATTAAGATTATTCTAAAAATTTATACCAATCACATAAAACATATTTTTGTGTTCATTTATGCTTTCAAATAAAAAATATTGCCCTGATATTATCATATTATATTGGTAAATATTATAATTCATTTTTTTTAGAATAAATAACTAAAAATAGTTATACAGATGTACATATTAAAATATAACAGGTGTACAGTTAAAAATTTTAATGTAAAATATTTCACAATTTAACAATGTACTTTAAAAAAATTTGATTTCCTTAATAATAGGTTAGTTTTAAATTATTATTTATCTATATTTATATAAAAGGAATCTCATTTGCCACAATTAAGGTTATCACGAATCCTAATGAAATAAATATCAAACATTTAAAATTATTTTAAAGTAAAAATAATCTTAAATCAATTGCGAATTAATTCAAAGCAATATGTGATGAAACAAATGTTATAAATTGCTTTACAATAATTATTTAGTTAAAACATTTCAATCTATGTAGAAAAGCTACATACATAAATGATAAAAAAATGTATTTATCACTAAATAAATATAAATAATTTTTTATTTATTTGGTGATAAATACATGTATATTATAATTTTTCTATATTTTAAATAAAATGAATTTTATTTGGCATTGCTGAGATTTTTGCCAACACAAAAATAATACATCAAATTTCATATTTTAAAAGGGAAAAACTTGTATTAATTTTTCTTTTTTTAAATATTTATAATTATATAAATTGCTAGGATTATTTAAATAAGAATGTTTTCAAATTGAAAATAAATATAATAAACTATATTTTATATTTACATAAATTGATTATTTTTATAGATTTTAAAATCTGTGCAATATTTTAGATTCTATAACAGAAAAAATATAACATACTAATCTTATGACACTGCAAACATGAAAATAACTAATCCTAAAAAATGATAATAATAAAGCAGCACATAAACTATTGGGCTAAAATATTTTCTACAAGAAGAGTTTGTTGTCCAGAATACTCTGGGAATTTTATACAAACCTTAATTAAATGTGAAATGTTTATTAAAATAACAGGTGCCTTAATTAAACGGTTCTTGGAATTCTGATGGTAATTTTCATTATATGCTCTATGAATTCTAAAGTTAAAGAAAGCATCGAGTTGTTTTAAATTTGTTAATTAAGTATCTTGAGAATATGAGGCATGTGAATTTTCTTCTGTTCTCTTTTTAATGGTGAATTTCTTCTTATCTCAAGGCTGCTTTACTTGGAAATGTACATTTTTTCACTTATTCTTAACTTTACTTAACTTTGTGCTTTTATTTGAATTTCAGTTGTCATTCTTAATATAAAATCTAATTTCTTGTGGGAATCTAAATGTTTTATTCGAATTCTTAATAAAAGATTTTAAGGACTAAGTAATTGTCTTCTTTTCTAGTGCATAATAAGCATTTAATTTCCTTTCTCTAAATTAAAAGAATCAAACAAACAGAGGGTTTCCGTGTTTCAAGTGCTTTACCATTAATGGAACTTAATTCAACGATGTTTAATTTTTTTCCGCTAAGGGAGAATTAATTTGGCATTTTTAATTGAAGTAGAACTTAAGTAATTCTTTTGTTTTGAGACAGAAGACATGAATAACAAATGTGAATTTTCTCATTATAAGAAATTTTATATTTAAAATTAGATTGAACCCCATTTCTAAAATATCCATAAAATATTTAATAAATGCAAAAAAATTATTTCATTTACAATTTTAATGTATGAAGAAAAAACTTCTTTCAGTATAGTTTTTATTTGAACTTTTAAAACTATAATGAACTATGCATTTTTGATATTTTATAATAATTGACGTCATTAATATACAATTTCTTTTATAAATGAGATCTAATCTACTTTCTTTATATTTGTTCTCAAAATCGTTAGGTAATAATAACAATTACGTAATTAATGAGTTAATATTTAAACTATTATTTGTTTTAATAGATTAAAATAAATTTTTGATTTCAAATCGAAAAAAAAAATATCTGCTTAATAACTTCAGCTATGTATTGAAAATGTTTTATAGAAAAGATGTAACTAAATAGTAAATCTTTCCATCATAAATTATTGATCAATAAAAAGTTTAATTAAAAGTAGGTGCAAGAAGAAGTATTTTGTTTAGTGTTAACATGTAATTAAAGTTTCACATCTATATTTAAATTTTTATATGGCTGGAGTGCACAATATGTGCAAGATCACTCTTTCTTATTTCATCATTTGTTGACAGATGAATCGTTTTATTTCATGTTGTTCTACTTTAATTTATCAGTTGTAGTGTCTGTCAAATAGATACATGTTAACATCCTAATATAATGTTACGAAGAATTGATATATGAAAAATACTTAATAATAAAAGCAACGAGATGTGCTTCTAAGCAACAAAATATAACAAGACAGTTTATAAAAACATAATTTGATATTGTTCCCTATAATTTCATGAAATTATTTGAAACACTTAATATACAAGACCTAATCATCCTTTGTGTTATAAGAAAGTGAACAACGATATTCTACATTACTGAGTACGTGAAGAAGTTAGTAATTATTGTATTTTTCTTAAATATAATACAAAAGTCGCAAACATATAATTTATTTAGCAAATGCATGTTGCAAGAGTGCAATTTTCACGATTTCTTCTCTTTTCTCAAAGGCAACATGCCAAGCACTGAAATCATATGATGATAATAAAGTTTAACGTCCAAACTCAAAAAAAAAAAATTAACACATTAATGTCAACCAGTATCTAATTTAACTGTACAGATACGACAACATGGGATGAAAAACTTTGAAAACTGTGTAGTCACATATGATTGATTGGCATCAGTGTTTGTTCAAACAATGAGATAAAACAATCAAAGCTTCGATATAATTCTTAAACTCAAAGTTATCTTACATCTAGCATTTAAAATAGTAATTGTCTCATAATCAAAAGAGACCTTGATAATTGTTGAAGTTCTTGTAATCCGTAGCAGTATAAGCAGACTAAACTTCCTTTCTATTAGTTATTGCTTATCATTCAATTTTATGATTCAGAACACATGAATCATTTAAAAAATCCTTCAAATTAGATAACATACTTCCTTTTTACGTTTGCCAAATGAAGCGATAATGCAATCATGATTCTACATGGAACACAGAAGCAGAGCATACTGTAGGCAAAAGATATACAAAAATAATTTTCTGATTACGTTGATTACGTTATTAAAGTCTTGTAATAATATACTGCAATCAAATATATTTTTCTTGAATGAAGCACCCAAACACACACACGAAGGTTACTTATTATGAATTCAGGATTTAAGGCTATAAATTTCTATTTTTAATTCAAGCTTTAAATTACTATTTATTATATTGTAAATTGTTACTTTATAAATGCATATAAGTCTCAACAGTTCCATAGGATTTTACAATTTCCCTAAAACTAAGACAAATAGAAAAAAAAAAAAACAATTTTTTTTTTTAAAAAATGTCTTCTTATCCATTCAAATTATTTTTTATTTCTTGTTTTGACATAAAAATAGAGCCAAAAAAGTTACCGAAACAGTTGAGCTTCCTTTCTTTCTTTTATTCCTTTTCCTTTTTAACGTTTCGCTTGTTTTCTAAAAAGATATCCCATAATCAATACATGTTCATGAAGTTCTCTAAGGAATAAAAAAAAATTCCTTCTTTTTGCCAAACTTCTCTTATAAAATATTCCCTAGTCAATTGAGTCAATCTCAGTCTAATGTATCCTTTGTTCTTATCAAATCTATTCTCCACATCTTTTTTGGTTTGAAAGAAAGAAAATTTGTGCAATTCCTCTTTTTTAAACAAAAGCACCCACTGAGTTGACTGGTTGAATAGCGAATATTTGAAATGGATCTCTCCCGTACGTATATTTTAAATCCGACTATTTACTATTATTCATGTTCTAAAGGATAGTTAAAAAGGTAAAATGTACCAATGTTTGAACTGCACTGTTCAATGAGAATAAAACTTTTCCTGACGTAAAAAATAAGGTTTTCTTTTTTGCTTAGTTATATTAAATGTATACTTGCTGAGGCCATTTAAAATCAAATAAATAAATAATAAAAATAAAATATTTTATATTAAACATTTTTTTATAAAGATTAATAGTGCTTAAGTTAACAAAATATATTTTAACGAGTATCTCATATTTATGTGTGTCATATCTGAAACTTTAAATATCATTTCATAATTTTTTAACAAAATTTGGTTTTTAATAAAAAAAATAAATTATATCTAAGATGAAAGTACATTAACAATGTGATAAATTATCCAAAAGTTAACTAATTATATGGTATACAGAAAAAATAATAAATTTGAAAAAAGTGATTTTGATGATTGTTGTACAAGTATCAATAGTAAATCTAATGATTTAAATGTATATCAAATGAATAAATATACATTTTATATTACTTCAAGTCGATTAATTTTAAACTTAGTGTACGTTTTAATAACATTTTAACTTTTCATTTGCATTTGCAAACAAAATACTATTAGACTATTAAATTACCATTTCTAAAACTATATTACGATATAAGTTTATTGTGTTAACAGTACGCATTTATGAATTTTAAGAAAAATATACTCTTTAAATTTTATTACATTTTGAAATCACAAAAATGACTTATTTTATTTTTGCTCTGAAGTGAGATTAGTGATCAATAAACCATAAACACGGTGTTTATATTGAATATATTTATAAATGTTGACTATTCATTACTATATAAAAGTTTATTTCTTAATATAAAATTTAAATTAATTTAAATGGTAGTATTTTCGCGATTTTATAGAAAGAAATAACTGGTTAAAATTTAAATATTTTCTTTCATTTGAAAAAAAATAATATAGATTACTTGCGTAAAATTTAATTCCAAAAAACCTTTTCTAAAGATTCATATAAAATACATTTGAAAAACGTAATTTTTATTTCCCTTTTATTAATAAAAAAATAATTGCTTTCTAACTATAATGCAATTTTTTAGCAACATTAAATTACTATGTTTAAAATTTTACCGCTCTTAGTTAACATCATATTATTGCTTATTTTTTTAAAATTTCTATTAACATTTGGATAAATTCAGGATATCTCTTAAGGAAATAAAAAAATTATAGATTTTAATGTTTTATTTAACATGCATTCCAGATTCTTATATCTCTTGAAATCTATGTATAGGCATTTAGACATTCTTTAATTTCAAAAATATCATTAACAGTTAAATATAGAAAAAAAATTGAATTTAACTGTAAGCAAGCATTTTAAATTTACTTACCATCTGAAGCCTTTTTAGAAAAAAATTGAAATAAACAGTTTCACCTTCTTCGTCATTGCGACTGCAAATACTGTGATCAACTAACTCCTTGGAAGTACAATACCTATTTCATCTGAAAGAATAAAAAGCGATTGCAGAGTCGAAGAGTCTAGTTTTCAATTTCGAGGCAGTTTCCAATGAAAAGCTGTCACAGGCGTAGGAGAGATTGTGATGGTATGGGAGGGAGCTAGGAGGAGTTGGACTCTTTTAATGACGATCGTTTCGTTTCCTGTTTGAAAGAGAGATTTAAAAGCTACCGAGAAGAAAGTGAGGTAACCCGAAAGCTTTAACTCTCTGTTTCCCTCTGCCCCGAGCTCATAGGAAAAGTTTCTCTCGCTCTCATCTGAGATCCAATTTAAGAGTTAGAAACTGAAAAAGAGGGATTGATCTCAAAGTGTGAACCCTCTTACTTAAGGTTCATCCTCAAATTTTAAGGCTACTTAAGGGTGTATAATAAAATGCTGTTTAAGGGAAGAACACATACAATTCACACTTTATTTTCAGAAAGTCAATTACATATTTATGAATTTTTCTTGGCATTTCTTCTATAAAGTCTCATACAAGGCTCTGAAATATCTTATTTCATCCTGACTGTAAAAGTTCTAAAACATTTCAAAAATTGTCTGCTAAATAGCATCAGTGAAAATCTTAATTATAAGCAGATTTTTAATGTATGTTCTGGTTTAGTCAAGATAAGAAATCATTCTCCAAATTCTTTCTATTTCAGTCAGTATTATAAAATAGTTTTGTTATCGACCAAATATTTATTTAAATGTCACTTTTTTATAATTATTTTCTAATTTCAAAAAAAAATATTTTCAATATTTTAAAGATATTTCGACGCTAGTAGTTATTTACCTGTAATAACTAATTTAAAACTGGAACTACTATTAAAGGAAAACTACTTATTAAAGGAAATAAACATTTATATATCCTTGAGTTTTAAACAAATATTATAAAATTACGTGGCTTGTAACTTTTTAATGGCAGAAAGATTTTTCATGTCACAGTAGAGGTAGCCAAATCGCTATCTAACAACCAGTAGTTTTGCACAAGCATTAGAATAACAACGCGCATGTAATATTTCTGAATTATTTTTGGTAAAAAATACTAGTATCGATGTAAATTTCAAATTCATTGATAAAGATATATTGAATTTCAATAAAACGGAAGAATGAACCTAAAATGATATTTTGAGTATATATTCAATTACAATAAAATTTTACTGACTTTATATTTTTTAACCTGAGAAACATTTACAGCAATACATTTACAACAATACAACAATACTTTACAAAACAGTTAATTTTATTTCATGTAAGATGTTGATATTGAAACGAAATCTCTCGAACTAGCTTATTTTTATGACAGTTGAATTAAAATACTTTAGTCAAGAAATGTATTTTAAGGCAAATATATTTCATGTTTGATTAAAGATTAAAAAATAATATCCATAATTGGCGGACTTAAAATTACTTTTATTTATTTTGTTGATTACATTTTTTAAATATCTTAGTTTGTAATCCAGCTAATCTGTTTCTGAAATAATAAAAGATAATTTCTTTCATTAAAAATTAATTAGAAATATAACAGATGGAACATGATTGTAATTATTAATAATTATTTTGCCAGAAATAAAAAGTAACATTATATAAATGTGCTTAAAATTGTTAATGGCTCTTTAAATTTAAGTATGTAATTTTATTGTTTAAATATTTATTTTATTATTATTTATTATTTAAATTGAAAAGTTCCTTTCCTGGAGATGGAAGGTGTGTCTTTAATCATTTCCTCAAACAGTAAACTATCGCCGGACGGATGAAGAGAGACAGTATCAACTTTTAGGAACAACAAGTCTCTACGGGTGGATAAATAGGACATCAGTGGGCCCTATAATTCCAAACTGATTTCAATGAATTCCTGGGGAAAAACTTGTTATCTTAAAAAATTTGTTTCATAATCAGGATTGTCATGTTTTATGTTTCTATCATTGTTTACTGCATTTCTTCAATGTCTTCAATATTATCTTTAAGAATATGATTACAAATTTTCTGAAATATATAGAGAAAAAAATGATTACATTTTCTTAGAAATTTTATGGAATAGATTCGTTCATTTTCAATAATATAGTTATCATAGATATCACAGGAAACATGAAACATTTGCAACAAATACATTTTGCAAAAAATATGAAGCGTATCTGTAAATAACATTCAGTTAGATACTGATATCCTTAAAAAATGGTCTATGACTGAATTTCAAAGAAAGCTATTTTTATTTTCTTCCACAAGACAAGAAATCTAAATGTGGTGTCATTCCAAAAAGCTAAGTAGATTCCATGAACATTATAGTTTTCCATAAACCGGTAAAAATTCTTCCACATTTGAAATGGTTTGTTACATATCTGAAAACACCTCACTTATATACTTAACCAGTTCAATCTTTTCAAATTTTTTTAAACAAATGGGTGTATTATACAACAATAACTACTCTTTACAATGATTTTTATTTTTAAATCTCTATACTAGCAAAATTCATCTTAAAATAATTTCAACATCCATTAATGGTACACTTTTCTCTTTTTTATTTAAGTTATAGTAGGATGAATAATTTTAAAATTTCGTAAAATTGTTTTGTTTCAATTTATTATTAAAAATATGCTTAGATTAAAAAATTTAATTTATAAGAGAAATATTACTAAATTAGAATCAAATGACTAAATTAGGACCTTTTAAATATAATGATGAAATCAAATTTTACGATTAATTTTCTATAATTTATTTTTGATAATCTATTTTTTTTATAATCTATTTTTTTTTGTTGTCTATTTTTCGTAATTTTAGATTTCATTTTTATTTTAAGAATAAGAAATTAAGTAGAAACTATATTTAATTTCCAACGAAACTATATTTAATCTTTTTTGAATTACAATTTATAAGTAAGAAAATAAAATATTCTGAGCTGTGTAAATAAAAGAAATATAAAAGCATTTGGGATCCGTTAGCAAAATGATTTAACTGCGCATACAAGAGTTATGGATTACTACATAATACTTTAAAATTGTATGCACTTTCACTTATATATACCTATGTGCATTGTACTATATAAGTGTAAATACACTTACATGTATGTGCGTTACACTAAATAAGTGCTATGGAACCTAAATTATAGATAAAATCTGCTTGATTCATAAATAAAAAATGTATTTATTTCTGATTTTAATGAAAAAAGTGTTTTTATTTCTATATTGTAACATTGCATAAAATACGGCAAAATAAATGCGAAATTTTATAATTTACAAGAATTATACAAATCTTGTAATAATTATTTAAGGAAAATTTCGAGTGGAGCAGTTTAAAAAAGTCTTAAATTAGACGTTTGTTACCATTACATACATTAATACAGTTTTTATACTATTTCTTTATTTCAGATGAGACGAAATTAAATATTATTGTAAGACAATCTCGGCATATGCAAATTATAGGCATTCACTAATTCATATACACCTCTGAAAAATCAGTATTAAGATGAACTCCATTTATAAGCACAATAAACGTCTCCTGAAACAAAATAACAATATACGACTTTTTTCCATTAAAATGTGCTGAAATTATATCACATACATAATTCATTAATATTAATAGTTACATTTAATTATCGCTATTTAAATTCAATTCTTAATGTTTCATTCGATCAATTTTCTATATAAGGGAACTACAAGATGAATTGTATTTCATTGAAAAATATAATGATGTAAAATAAATATTTCTCTAAACTATTAGAAAAATTATACATTGTATTAAATTTTTATAATAAATTTATTTTTAAACTTATCAATATTTTTTCTCGAAGCAAATATATTAGAGATAAAACTCACAAAATTATTCAATTTTAGTCACAGAAAGTTAAAAAAATATGTTAGAAGCTGTATTTTCAGGAGATAGATGTTGGACATTAAATTGTATTTTTAAAAACAAGAGTGTTAAAAAGAAAATGTATGCAAACTACAAATTAAAGAACAATCATTCAATTTTCTTCTTGTTTTGATTTCGGAATACCATAATGACAAACAAAGAAAAGAAAAATGCACAGATTGCTAATTTGTGTCAAGTATGTAATGGATTTTGTTACGATTAGCAAAGAATGGATAATTAATCACATTTTCTGCAGAAGAAGAATTCAAAATATTTGGGTTGGGTAGAAACATGATCAATTTAATTTGATGAAAACATGATCGTTTATTCAATTTCGCAGGCTTTCATTTCTATAGTTATTTTCGCGTGGAAAGCTTATTATGTGTGAAATAATAAGGCATTTATTAAATCAATTGTTAAAATATTACTTTTATTATAATCTTTATTTATTATCATGATTTGTTTCAAAGAATTATATAATATATCAAAAAAATAAATTTAATATATTCATGGTTGTTTTTATTTAAATATTATTAACATACATTTATTTTTAAAAATAATTAATTTTTACTCATTTTTATACATTTGAAATGAAAATTCTTTTAATCCTGTTCCGAAAATATTTATACAATTTTCGTTTTTATGATTTTACATAGAGAAAAAATTTGCATTTTAAGTAATTTTGATTATAATGATTTTTGTAATACTTATGAAATTTTTATAAAATTAAAATGCTTATAAAAATCAAATCAATTGATATTTTTAAGGAAAAGTGGTCAGCAGACATTTCTTTTTTTATCTCAAATTTCATATGTTTAAAAAAACAGACAATTTTTAAACATCTAATTTGCTACCAAATTAATAAAATTAATTAAAAATCGAAATTTTCTTTCATGATACCTAGTGTTTTGAAAATATATTTACCAAGTATAATATTTACATTAATAGAAATTTAATACTGCTACTTGTGTAATTCTAAGTTAATCAATCAACTATATTTTAAAATGATATATTGAAAAACAAATGGTGATTAGGTATTATTTATGGAATTCATTTTCTACATATATTTAATGTATTAATTTTTATTGTTAAATTACGAATGTCAATTAGAGACACCAACATTTGTTTTGGTGTCTCTAAATTTATTATTTTTCAAATTTAAAATATATAATTTAATATTATTGCATTTGAAATCTTAATTTACTAATTTACATTTTACGAAATATTTAACAAGTTAGGGAAACATTTATTGCAATTTACAGAATTAAAATGATAATTGCTTGATGAAATTTAAACAACTAAAAGCTTTTTATTATAATCTATGCAGATATTTTTAGATTCAAATTATTATACTCAGCCTACCCTTCAATTTAATGAATTTTGCTTAGTAAAATCTGAATTTATACAAATTTAATAATAAACAAAATAGTAACTTCTCAAATACAATAATTCAGGTAATAAAATTTATCTTCTACTCTAAATATCATTACATATTTCTATAACTATTATTGCATGAACTTATCCTATTTTTATATTTTTTCTTATCATATTTTTCTTTTTTACAATACAATATTCTCCTAAAAATCGGATCTTATATTTTCATCTGCCAGTGTCAATGAGTTAATATATTATTCATATTTATAGCGAAATCCCTGGTTTGTATTTCTTAAATAAAATATTCTTCCCATCAAGTAAAAGAAATTGCAGAACAAAAGTTATTAGACTCCGAAAAGACTTTACAGCTGAATTGTAACATTAATAGATATTGCAACTTTGAATATTTTAGATACATCATTCCTGGCATATGTCCCCTAGATCATAAAAAACTACATTTTTTTTTCGCTTCATTTTCTTATAAAAGTAAATGGATTTTATCGCAGAGCTGTTTTGAAACTTTGATGTTACTCCGCTCTATTTGTTCAAAATAATTAGATCATATAAGCTTTTTATAAATGAGAAATATATTTAAAAGTAAAATAAAGCTATTTTGTTTATTTAATGATGATATTGGAATCTCACAATTGTTGTATTGCCTCCTTTTTACTGTAATAAATATAAAAAATTATAATACACTTGGTTGTAATAATTTTTTTATCCACAATAAAATTAAAATCTACATAAAATTTATATACCAATGATGAGAATATATTATATTATGCTAATGCGGAGCTAGAGCTAAGATATAAGTTTTAAATGTGGTTAGAATGCTTAAATTTATAAATTAATAAGCTGGCTGTATTTAAATGTCTTAAAAAAGTTATAAAATTACATATAACAAAATTATAATGCTGGTTTTAATGAATTCCGATAAAAATCATAACATATGTTCCAACAAAGAAATTACTATGCATTCTAACATAATGTTTCGTCTTATGGAGTTAAATGAAATAAACATTTTAGTAATCTATGTATTAAAAATATGATCTGAAAACATGTGGGATTTGAAATAAAAAATTATTTATTAACTACATTTGTTAATTTCCATACATATTTTTTTCATTAAAAGACGATTTCAATTATGTCTGAAATGTCTTCTAAAATCCAAATTATCTTCAGTTTTGAAACTTAATTTACGATATAATTAATTTAATATTAATTATTGATGCAAAGATATTAACTATTAAAGTAAAATAAAATTACCATTACCTGTAAGGTGAAGAAAAAAATTTGTAAATTTAAATGAAATTATTTGAAAAGTAGATTTAATCACATTTTATATAAGAAAAATCTTATTCTCTATAAGTTTAAATTTTCCAATAAAACATTTACCATGTTTTTAAAGTATAATATCTAACTTAGCATGTAAAACTCTTAATATAAAATCCACATTATATGGAAATATGAGATAAAATAAACTTTCATTTGTATGGAAATCTGTGGGCAATAAAAATATTCGATATACGTAAAGATAGAGAGTGAGAAGATAAAATCTAATTAAAATTTTAAATTTGATGATCAAATTTTGGTATCTTCACAATAGAGTATAAGAATTGTCATATAAAAATGAGTTAAATACATTTACAATCTATCTGAGTAACTATATGAATGAGACCAATTCAAGATATTTGGAAATTTCTTAAAGTTATTGTAAAATTTGAATTTATAATTATCATTTAGAAGGGTGACAATAAATCAACTGTAATTTAAATATCGGGATCAGAAAGTACAAGTATTAAATTCGTCATAACATGAAATATAAATACATATAATACTTAATTTATAAAATGTAAAATTGCTATTTAATTAAAATAATCCCTTAATGATATTGATAAATTTCATCAATAAAAACTCAATTCAATTTTGTTTTCAATGAGATAAATGTTATTGAAATTACAGCTAAAGGAATAGTTTTTATGGCAGAAAATTATTTCAATGATTTGACACAAGCAAATTTTACTTTATTATTTTTTTAATTTAGCTTATTTAACATATTTTTCAGAAAAAAATTTTCATGATTCTAAATATTTTTAAATGAACACTATAATAACAACGCTCTAAATAGAATTTTTTCAATTCATTTATTCAAAGAATTCGAAGAATATTCATTTGTATAGATTAATTTCTCATAAATTTCTTAAATTTTCAAAATAAAATTAATCAAATTTGTTATATAAAGAAACAATTTTAATTTTTCTAACAATATATCGGATAACCAAATACTGAATCGTTATCAAATAATTGATAACATGAATTCTTAATTTTATGGAGTAAAATACAAAATGGTTTTATCAGGCATGAAATGCTAATCTTTTTAATAATTATTAATCTGCAAATGAATTCTGATGCTATATTTACGAATTATGTGTTTTAAACAATATGATATTTAACAGTAAGTGTAACAAAAACTCAATTTTATATAGATAAGTTTTAATTTTTTTTCAACATTGTAATTAATTATGTAATCGTTATAGGTTACATGACTATTACATAATTACAAATTGTTTACAATGATTAATAATTACACATTCTTAATTAAAGGTGAGTTATTATTTTTGGAAGTATTTTAAACAATCGTAAAATATTTATTGAAAATTACAGAAAAATATCACACACTTATAATGGTTTAGAAGAGAATTATGTAAATAATTAAACTAATTAAATAATGAAGTTAGGAATACAACAAATAATGATTCTCACAATTTATTGTGTGGATTTAATATGAATCTATTCTCAATAGCTCTTACCAATAATTTTCAATAAATACTTTTATAAATAGTTAAAATCTCATAATTAAATTATGATCAGATTTTAGATATTTAGAAATTTTTACATCATCCCTCAAAGCCATAGTTTAAGCAGATCTATGGCCTAGTTATATTGGCTTGCCGCTGTGGGTCGCAAGCAACGGCAGTTAAGAGTTCTAACGATTGCCGATTGAGCGCAGTGGCTGTAAATCTATGTTTCTGCTTTTCTCTCTCTCTCCAGCTGACTTTTCACTATCTCTTTTGCAGAGCTTCGTGCTCAGAAATGGGTCTGGAAATAACTGCTTCCCACACATTTTCAACTTGTGGGTCGATTTTTCCGAGTTAGAGTCGTTATTTCTGAGCTGTACAAGTTGTTGTGGGTTTATCATCTTTTTATCCAGACTTTTCTAGAAGCTGTTAAGCATTTTATAGCCACTAGTTGGATAGGACATGGCATGGAATTTTTTAATGACTCTTATTTTATATTGACAAATGCTTGATTTTCTGGAGGAAACTCCTCCTTAAAGTTTCTTCTTTGGCCAATTATGGGAGAGCTGAAGTAATTTCTTCAGAATTGTTAAACGATATTCTTGAGCTAGAATAAGGGTATTACATCTATATTTTTAAGAAACTTATGGATGATAGCATCACTTAGAATAAATTAATTGATTTCTGCAATGTTAAACAAAATTGAAAAAGTTACATGGGATGCAAATTTCATTTTCTTATTAAGAAATGTATAAGACAATAGTGTTGTATATAATATTAAACACTTATTTATTAGTATATGCTCTAAAGTATATGCTCTAAAACACGTTTTTAAATAAGTAGAAAAAATAATTATTTTCTTTTAAAAGAGTATTTAACAAATACTATAGTTATATTTTTAAATTAACAAACCATAATTTGAAGTGCAAATATTCAATGAATAATTTTGATAATGAAATTAATTTATTTATCGAATAAGACAAGACAAGTTTTCAAAAGATTTTCATAAAATATTCTAATATGGAATATATAATTAATTCTACAAAAATGAAAATATTTAATAATTCCTGCTTGGAAGCAAAAACACTTTTCAAATAAGTTAATATCTTGCTCCAGAAATGTGTTTTACAAATTTCCACTTTAGATACTAATCAATCTATCATAAAATATTAATGTAGACGGTAAATTATTGTTAGTTAACAGATATTTTTCGAAAAAATAGTGAAAAATTTATAAATTTAATTCTTTTGATTTTTAGAGATCAATTTTTATTCACTAAAGTGTGTGTATTTTTTACTGTCGACATGCGATTCCTTAAATATAAAGCTTGAATACAGCTGCAAAATATAATGCAATGACAATTATTTCATAAATCTCCTATCTATATTGCCGATATCTATTGCCAAGGTATGATACAAGGTATGATATCTATCGCAAGGCCTTAATCGAAACGATATCTTTTGCCAAGATTAATTGCACTAAAGGGACTGGTTTCTCAAAATAAATCTAAAAACGAACTTCAGTTTCATCTACCAAATTTGTTTGGTGGCAGTCTCTGATAGAGAGGTGAAATGAGCTTATTGGTTTGTTTAAATTTATAAGCCACACCAAAATACGTTTTGCAAAGAAAGTATAGCTCCTAACTGAGTGGGAGTGGCGAATTTTTTGGTAGTATGAAACAGAGATCATATGCTTAACCGTAATAGGTGTAAGATAGATATTATCTACTCTAACATCAATTTATTTTCCATGTTTCAAATCAGATTTCTCCACACATGTACTCAGTTTGCTGCAAATTTATTTTCTTATTTTTATTTTGACTGTCCACAATCCGCTTGGGCTATTTCTTCCTGGAACTGCATGTCAATGAATCAAGTGGCTGGGATTAGCAAACGAGAAGGAGTTGGTCAAATTCTTTCAATAACTTATAACGGAAATGGTTATTAAAAACGCAGTCAAGCATTGAGATTTTTGAAGCTAGAAAATTTTTGAAGAAACAATTATTTCTATGCAGATGCCTTACAAACATTGAATTATTTTATAATTATTCCTTAAATTCTAAAAAATAATTATTGACAGTCAAATTAAATTAAAAATTTACAATGCATTGAAAATATATTTATTATTTCCCTGTTTCAATTTTTAGATTTAATTTCAAACCTAAAATTCAATTTGCTGCAATTATGGGAAATTTGATGAATTTTTAATGAGCCTTATTGAAAGACAGATCACCTGCATTTCTTAACAAATTTTTCACTTTTATAAACATTTTCAAATGAAAAAGTTTTGAAATGCTTACCTGAAGTAACAGGGAAAAGAAAAAAGGGAATGGAATACAAAGTATAGATAATATTTACTAATAATAATTCAACAATTTCTTGTAAGGAAAAATAATTAAAAAAATTATGGACAAATTTTAAAGGAAAATTTTAATGAAACTATTCAATTTACAAATAATAATTTTACATATGGATTAGAGTCCATTTAAGTAAGATCATTAATATAATTAATATATCTATTCTACGTAGAAAAATCAAAACAAGTTACCTAAAAATTGCAGAATTACAGGGAAATGTTTTAAAATAGAAAATAAATGATGTGCATATAATATATTATTTCTGACAGTTAAAAAATATTATTAAACTGAGGATTTTATGATTAATGACACTAAGTAATTAAGATAAGTTATTTATATTTTATAAGTACACTTTATTCATTCTACAATAATTTTATTTTAAATTACAAAATTTGCAATAGCTTGTTTAAGTTATTTTACAATTATGGCATTATTATAAATAGTTAACATGAATCATTGTACAGCGCATTATAAAAAAATTAGGTTCCAGTGTTATTAGAATTTTTAACGTGTCTCATATTTTTAAAGTATTTTACTCTGAATAGAATTTGTTTTGAAAAAAGTTAAAGTTTTACAAAAATGTTTTCTTTAAAAAATGTATTAAAAACCGTGATGCTTATAATCTACCTTAATAATAATGTAAATTGATAATATTTGGATAATCAAATTGAATGTATGTTTACAAATTGTGATGGAAAAGGAATACAGTCTTGTATATCATGAAGAAGCAATTAACAATTTGTAGTTAACTTATTCAATAAAGTTTGAAATATCTACGAAATTATTTCAAAGTATAATTTAAGAGCAATGAAAAAATTTTATTTCAAACATGTTTTATCATTTCTCTATTTTTTTTTATTTAATTAGTTGATAGTTTGTATCATGGATTTCTTCCCTTATGATTTTCTTAGGCAAAATATTTTATGTTAAAATATGCTTTATATAATGACAATAAATATCTTCAAATTAAAGTTTTATTAATTAATTTCAAACTGCTTGTTTTTAGCAGTTTATATTGAAAGGAATTAAATTTCCTACTCAGAGTTTATGTGATTAAAAACAAAGAAGAAAATAATATACTATATAACAAAATTATAACTCAAAAATCATTCTGAAATTATCAAAAAACAAAACGTCATAGAATTTTTATTCTCAGCCCAGAAAAAAAATGTATCAATATTTCTAATCTTGCCTTATATTAAACTTATTTGAGACCTATAAAATTTATCAAATTTTTAAATATCTTAAAAAATAATATGTAACCTACAAAAATATAAATTGATATATTTTTATGCTTTATTGATATCTTTTATAAACGAAATGCAATTTCAAGTTAAACTTTTCAATCTACTGCCTCTCAGTTGGCTTAGTAAGTAGTCACTTTCAAAACAGATGGTTATTCAGTCATCCCTGAACGCATTCATTGTGTAAAAAATAAATTTTAAAATAATTTAATAGATATATTTGATATTTTTTTAATTTATTTCAAAATAACATATTATCCAAGGAACACATTTTTTAAATGCATCACGTTACAAATTTATCATGATATATTACAATTTCTTTTAAAAGTTATTTCATAAAATTTTAGATTCAAAATTTAAATTTATTTAAAACAAATTCAAATTTATTATAATTTAGTTTTCATAATGGAGTCATTTATTATATTAATAATATTTTTTTAAATATATCGTGCAAAGGAAAGAAAATGTAAATTGAATGCAAGTGTCAAAACACTTAACAGAAACTAAAATTTGCGTTTTCTTGTAATGTTTCACGCTCACCATTTTAGTTTAATTAAATATTTCTCAAAACAGTTCAAAAACTATTGATATTAGATTATTCATGTCGGAAATACCATTTTGGCACAAGTTCAACTATTTAAGATTCTTAAAGGAAACCATTTCTTTTTCGAATGCCAAGAAAATGATTCAACTTTGTGACTGAAAATGATGCAAATCAATAAATCTTCAAATACTTTATTAAAAAGTCATACTTTTAATTGCATTCACATAAAGATATAAATGTTAATCTATGTTTATGTATATATTTAATAACTTAGGTACTCAAATTGAAAGAAAGTATAGGTATTATCAAGAATTTTAAATTACAAAATGTCGATTGAAGCAAAAATCCCATTTGGAAAATCATGAATAATAGACAAGGTACAAATGGTTTAATTTTCTGCTTTAAACGTAACCATATTGGCTGTACAAAATGGGGGAAATAAAATATGTACTGCAACTCAGTACAAAAAATAAATAAATAAAGTAAGTCTAAATAAGGAAAATCAAATGAAATCATATTAAAATTAAAAACAGGGAATTAAGTTTCAAAAAATTAAAATATCAAATAGTCCTACAGAGATCAATATTTATATTCTTAAAGGAAACAAAGTTTTGACTTTTTCTCTATTTATAGAACGTGGTAAAAACTTAGTATTTGAAGAATTCATATTTAATTTAATTATGCTAATTTTATTAGTTTTTATGTATAAAAAGCAAAATACTGCTCATAATATATTAAAAATTCCTTTTGTACGCACCACAATGTTAAGGCAGAATGTATTTATAAAAATAAGTTTGAGTTTGCATGTTATTTAGAAGTTTAATAATTTCTTCTAGTGGTATTTCTAAATTTAAGCTGACTTGGTGATTGAAACATAATATAATTTAATCTGTGCAAATAGTTAGATAGTAAGTTTAAACAGGTTTATTAAATCACAAAATTGAAATTAACATAACTTTTCAGGTGATTTCTGTTTATGTCTATTCCCCTCGCAAACATGGATGAAAAAGAAGAGACCTTTTATGTTAGGAAAGAAAACGTATATCCTGGATAAGGCAGAGATGAGCTTCGAAGTTTTTACAAAAGAGTTCAGATTGAAACGTGAGAGCAATTCAAGAAATGTGCTGTTCTTGGAGAATCAAAGCACCAAATACCGTCAATCTAACTCTGTTTTAAGACACTGTTCCCTCAGTTCATTAATTATGGTTTAGGCAGGGCTCTCATTCGATAATCACAATGACCTGCATGTGACAACCTAGTGAGTCTCCACAGTTCTAGGGAAAAACTGTGACTTGAGGGAGATAACGGAATGAGATCCTTTATC
Organism: Latrodectus geometricus; assembly: GCA_026290005.1. Taxonomy (NCBI): domain Eukaryota; kingdom Metazoa; phylum Arthropoda; class Arachnida; order Araneae; family Theridiidae; genus Latrodectus; species Latrodectus geometricus. The sequence goes on along the minus strand of JAPDSC010079669.1, from coordinate 2,900 downwards.
CACATGTTCAGCCACATGCGGCAAAATTGCCAGGGATTTCCTTCTGATGAATAATAACGTACGACCTCATAGAGCTGTAGTTGATAGGGAATATATTTGGGGTCTTGATTTTTGGAGCGAATGGAATGACCAGCTCGATCTCCAAAGCTAAATCCATAGAGCATATGTGGGATAACCTTGGTAGACTGGTCTTTTTAAGTTATCCTTCCAAGCTTTGGAGAAGAACTGAAAAACAGCTTAATTCTTGTATGATCTTCGCTTTCCATTTTGGTAACCAGCAGCTTAATTGGCAGCATGTAAAATCTATGACAGCAATGCATTAGAGGTATCAGTCAGCATAACATTTATTGAAACTCTTTTTTGTTATATTTCTAGAAAATTATCCCACATAAATTTGTGATAATTCTTTTTTTTCCAAGAATGGACTTTTCCTACCAGATTGCATTTTTTATTTTAAATGATTTATGTATTTTTCTTATGTAAACTTCTGAGTGGCAATCAAAAAATATTTTTTTTGTCCTCATGTCACCGAAATTTGGTGTTTCTACTTTCATTCATTTGCAAATTAGGCGAAAAAATTCATTTGTTACTAGACCTTTGGAGACCAGCAAGTGCTAATTAATCATGAGCCAAAATTTAAAATTTGAAAGAGAGATATTAGATTTGAAAATTTTCTGTAAACCTATAAATGATAGGTGAATGTAATAAAAAATATTCACCTGTTGATGTTCAAAAATTAGCCCAATTTAAAGTTAATATTTAAAAGAAAATCAATTATATTTATTCATTTACATTATAAAATAATAATCTTATAAACATTATACAATTATTATTTTATAATATAATTACATTTTATTCATTCACTGTATATATGTGTTTTACATGAATTTAATAATATTTTTGCGTATGGTCTGAAAATAATGTATTATCTCGTTGTCAAAAATTCTTTTGTAAGATTAGAAAAAAAGTTGCACATCTTAAACTATATTTGACACAATACATTAAATAGATTATTTATGCAACATGTGGTAAGAAACTATGGACAAGCTACAATCTAGAAAATTTATTTTTATGATTAAATACAGTTTCTTTTAAGACACATTTATAATCACCAATTTTCTCATAAGTTATCGGAAATAAAAGCACTCATCAATTATTAACTCTTTGTATTCCATTAACAAAAGATGGGAGGTACATACTTAAAGCTTTGTTGGAAATGTGCAGAATACATTCATCCAGAATCACCTCATTCTCAAGAGAAGTAAATCTTTATACCATAATTGGTATGAAATATATGCGCAATATCTGCTTGATCTGCTGCATAGTTCGTTTAAATTTTTCAATAAATTTTGTAACAAATCATTTTTAAACATTATATTTTTAGTGATGCTTTATGAAATAAAATTTACTTATTGTAGATTAAATTACTTCTTGAAATTATATATTAACAATTTTTCATTGCTATCTTAAGAAAATCTTAAGACATTCTCGCATTGTTTGTCCTTTATTGTATAAATTCTATGCCTAGTAGTTTTAAATTTTTACAGGTAACTTTCACGATACTAACATAATGTGGTTAAATATTAATTTATTATGTCTTCTAAAAACGTATGCTCAAATATTACTGATAAAAGTATCATAATCCAAAACGTATTCCAAAAAAGGAATACACTAAGTGTTTGGAAAAAAAGTAGTACCGTGTCACACATACTTGAATCAGATAAATGTTGAAATCATCATTTGCCGTTTACGTTTGTAAAAAAATTGTAGCCTAATTTTGAATATAATAGAAATGTAAATCTGTTAATTATTTTCAGATATATTTCTCTCAAGATTATTCAATAATTTTGTATTTGTTTAAGCAGCAATTTAGCCATACATGTCTTCGGATTTTGAAAATATTTTTTTCTTATAAGCCTCTTAGAGTGACTTATTCTACCCATACTTTCAAATCTGTAAATTTAACTGAGTATCTACATATGTTTCTTAATAAAATTAAAGGATTTATAAATTATTATAATATTAAGTAATTAAATATTTGGTAGTGAATTGTATATATTAAAATAGTTATTGAGTGTTAATAGACATTTACATATCAATGATAAAATGAAGTAAGCATTGTTTGGAAAGAAAAAAAACACACTCTAAAAATTAGCATATAAAATTAAAATATCTTTTTAAATAATATGGAATAGCTTATTATTTCCATGTGCCATATTTTATTCATATGTTAATAACATGAACCTAATCTGTGAGTAAAATATATGAATAATATTTCTCTAACATCGGTTATGTATGACAATAGCATGAATACATTTTTGACAAGAACTAATTATTTCTTTTCGTAATTGTTCCATGCATAATCCCCACATGTTATATATTCAATAATGATAAATGATCCTTTAAAAACATCTGTTTTAAAATACATTCAGTTATTTCACAATACAACCCAATGCAGGAATTTCACTATACCATCCACCCTCATTTACAGTTATTTTTAAAGTTTCGCTTAAAATAGTAATAACTGATGCAAACATCAAAGCAATAAAATACTTTCCGAATAATGAAGTAAGTATTCGTATATCAAATGAATCTCTCTAAAGAAGTATTGATATTTAGATATGAGACTTTTCCATATTTGAAGCATTTGTTTATAGAAATATCGGGCAATTATATTTCCTTTCCTTTGCTGAAATGAAGTCTTTTTTCCAACGATATATATATATATATACTATGATACTTTATTTTATCTTATTGTTTACAACAAATTAAGTTTTGAATATTTGTTTTCAATAACGAAAATATGTTTGACTCTAGATTTCATCATATCAACTTTGGTATCTTTCTAAATATCTTATTAAGATGTTAAAATGTATATAATGATATAGGAAATAATAACA
>JAPDSC010079660.1:6697-18276 GCA_026290005.1 Latrodectus geometricus | reverse complement strand
CAAACAAAAGTTATTGAATGCTAAAACTAAAAAAAGCATTTATCATAAAAAATATTTATTAAAACCAAATTTATTTAACCTTTTCATATAAATGCTTAAGTCTTTTGACCTTAATTAAATAAAATCAAATTTTTTCATCTGATGATACTATAAAAAAGATGACAAAATATAAACTAATATAAAATGCCAATGAATTAACAAAATGAAGGAATCAAAATGTTTTGCTGCAAAAGGATATTATAGGCAATATTTCTCAAAATGAAACAATTTTTTAAGTAATATGAATTTACCTTTAGATGAATGCGATTAAGTATTATTAAGCTTTAAAAAATGTTCTCAATCACATTAAATGATGATATTTTTAACGCACTTAATTATTAGATTAATAAGCATTCTTATAATAAAAAACCGTACATTTACATTAACATGATAGACTGGTATCATTTATTTATCATCGCAACGCGTTGTATTCCTCCCAACGGGGTCTAGATCTATTATAAGACATTTTCGAGTCCATCGCAAGATTGCCTTCAAGAAAACTTCTTGTAAATAGTAGGCCATATTCATGAGTATCAAGTGAGGATATCTGAAAACTCTCAAGTATTTACCACGACAGTCTTGCATGCATTAGACAAAAATGCAATAGCCATTTCCCATGGATCAACAGATACAATTAAAGCCAGCACTATTCACTAAATAGAGCTGTACTTTATCACTAGGTCATTGTAAGCTTAGTATAATACATTTAACAAGAAAAAATATTTGATATTTATTTATAGAACCAATTGAGATTTCCAACGATTGTAAAAAGAAATAATTTATAAAAATATTTAAACATAAATTAATTTGCGAACTTTTATCAGAAGATTAGGGTAGGAAACGTAAACAATCATTTTTGAATTATATAACTTAAACAAAATTTTAAACAAGTTTTTTTTTTTTTTTTTTTTTTTTTTTTAAACAGAAAATACTTTTTAAGAATTCCATTGTCTAGTTAAAACAGGTTGCAAAATTGATCATATAAAAGAAATATATATAAATAAAATAAATTTAAATTCTCATTTTACAAAATAGTTTGATTTAAGAAAAAATCATTCTTCGCTGGTAAAGGAAAAAACTCATATATTCAACGGTTATTTAATTTTGTTTATTCAAGCAGGATTTCAATCTATCAAAATAAAATATAATATTTTTTATCATAATAATCCTTTGCATTTATTAAAAAATATGGATTCTGCAAATAATAATTTCAAAAAATGTTTTCCGTGTGATTTACACTATGTCTTGGAAATTGTAGATTATATATTTCAAAACACATGCTTATCGTAAAAAAAATTGAAGTATTAATAAATAATTCAGATATTATGATAAAATCTAGTAACAATCTATCTCAACAATCTATACTGCTAAATTTTAAATTGAAGGGATATATGAATGTATATCTTTATCTGAGTCAGTAAGGAAAATGTCAGTTTAGGAACAATGCATTTAAGAGATACAAGATTTTCATCCAATATGGCAAAAAAGTTATTTTTAAAAATCAACTTCAATGGACTGCAACTTCGGTCACTACTGTTTATTTTACTTTGAATAATTTTGAATTCAGAATTAAGAAATTAACTAAACAAAAACTTATATCATTTTCGATTTAATATTATGTACCAAATAAAAAAATTGTACAGTTATTTTTACAGCAATCAGAATTTTGCTTTGTTCCCATTGGTCAAATTTGTGATTATTTCTTATAATTTTCTGTAATTAGCTGAGTAAATGGAAATGTGCTTTTCTTAAATATTTATAAGAAATGTAGCACCATGGGAAAATAAATTTTTAATGTAATATTATCTGTATTAACTAAGGAAAAACTATTTCCAACTTTCCTCTCCATAAATTTAAAAGTTGAAAAATGTCAAATAATATAGCTTCATGAATGGAGAAATTTACCAAGAGCCTTTTAAGTTTTAAAAAATGTTTAGAACAATCACGTTTTTAATGAGCAACAAATTTTTTTCCTCTTAATTTGACACAAGACTGACACTACCTCATTAAGGAAAAATATTTGAAAAATATAAATTTACATATTTATATAAAATAAAAGTGAGTAAAAGTTTCATCCGCTACTGACTGAGAAAATAAAAGATTTAAAAATGAGAAAACAATAAAATATTTTTCAAAAACTCACTTTCAAATTTTTTTTAATAGTAAATATTTTTGTTATATAATAATAAATATTATAAATCAAGATTTTTTTTACATAAATAACATGTTAAAAACTAAAATAAATTTTCTTAATCAAAACTAAACCATTTATATCCAAATTAAAAAGATGTTTAAATTGTGTTTTACATTAATAATTTCTTCTTTCATCCTTCTTTCAAAAATACAATATAAATCTCATATTGTATTTTTTATGATTTATATAATATTACAGAAAATTTAAGCAACTAAAATATTTATATAAAGAAGAAATTAAAACATCTTTCATTTCTTCTTTATGGAATATCTAATTTTGGCTTTATTAATTTATGGTTAAATTCTGAGTAAACGTATGCGATAATTTTTTAAAATGATTAAGAATCATTCTACGTACAAAAATATCAGAAATTAACTCTGCAAATTAATAAACTATACTTTTAAGTTTTTCAAAAGTAAAAAGCTTTGATTATTAAAAATAAAATGATAATATATTTGACAGTAAACTTTAATATGTGGATATTAAATTAAAATGCTAATTATAAAAGCATTTTACTCATAATTCCTATGATTGAATATGAAATGAAGTTTTGTATATTTCTCTTTATTTCTTCCATTATTAATCAGATAAAACACAAATCCAAGCTGTGAAATTATTTTAGCAATTAAACATTTCAAAATGAAATTTATGTCGCAGACTTCTTCGATAAATATCTAAAATAATTCCCAGTATAAGTATTTTAATTTAACACTAAAACTACCGAAAGGGGTCATTTGACCCATTTTCCCATTAATTTTGCCGAATAAAAAAAATCCCAGGTATGTTTAGTGTTAATCAAGTTTATTTAGTTTACGTTAGTGTTAGGATTAAATTTCATTTCAATAAAATCTTGATGACACTTAATAGTAAAGGCCTTTATAGAAAATAGATAAAAATCAGTATATCGAATTTTTCAATAACACTACTTATTTTTTGTTTTATGTTGTTCCCAACATTTTGTATTAAGATTTAAAACAATTGGATTTTGTTAAAATTTAATATTTGGAATTAAAATTAAAGAATAATCAATAAATATATTTTACACTCATATATTTATAAATCAATAACATTATATTCATATAAAAATTAATTAATTAATCTTTCATAAGCAGTAAAAAAAAAAAGTCAAGATATGTTTTCAATAGATATTTTTATCCGTGTTGAAACTTATAATTTAATAAAAAATATAACAATTAATGATATAAATTTAAAACGACTTTAGCCAATAATATTTGTTTCTAATAATTTAAAATGTGTTTTATATTATTAAGGACGAATAAAAATTGATTTTTTTAAAAATGGTTTAATATATTTCAGATATGGTAGTTTGTAAGCATGTCTAGAATCTACAATGATGTTAAGAAACTTAGAATTCACTGTAATAACCCGCTTTTTGTTGCAATAATTAATAAGAGCATTAGAAAAACTCAAATAGTGTAAAAACGATCACGCCGTGAAGTAATTAGCTTGTTTTATAGATGACTGCCTTCTAAGCGTATTACAGATATGTTATACAGGTTTGAGGTCAGGCTATCTTCGCAGGGCATTCCATCAAATATTTTTTATAATATTTGCGAATAAAATATTACAAAATATTGAATACAATATACAGTGAAGGCACTTTGTATAATTCACAAGGTTTTACTGTTATAATACTAATTATAGAACGCATCCTGCAAAGCCATGTTTAACACAAGGTGTTTCACAATGTCTTTTAAAATCATTGGAAAAAATTTTAAAAAACAACGTGAGTTTTTTTTTATTTACATGTTATAAACCATCAATAAAATGACATTTGCAATCAAAAAACAAGGTGAACTGATAAAACTGTTTTTCCTTAAAGGAGAAAATGCTTTAGAAGCATTGGGAATTTGAATAAAGAATTGAAATCTTAAACATTTCTTGTAATTCGTAAAACGTGTTTCGGATTTGGTAAGAAAGTTTGAAGAATCCGAATGTAATTGAGTTTGACCTTGATCTGATTAACAAATTGTTCTAATTTAAATTGTGATAAATTTATAAGATATAATTACTTTAAGTTTATTTCATAGTGTAAGCATTGCATACACAGTTTGAGTTTCAACTCTGATCTTATTCACTCTATTCTGTGGATGTTTTCCTTTCGTCTTAAGTTGTGCTATAAATATAATGTGCTATAAATATGATATGATATATGAATAGGCTTCTAAATTTTTTTCTCGTTAAATATGAAGAAGATAACAGATAGATGTTGCGTAGATTATAGATGAATGAAGTGAATTTTTCTTTCACAGGAAACATAAACATCAAAACCTGCGTTCATTGGGTTCTTAAAAACACTAAATAACTTTATGGTATGCACACCAAAAGGCAAATGTGATTTTGTGGTGTGGAATTACCAAAATATTTGTTCTTGGTATTTACTTCCTCGAAGAGATCACTACCACATGTCTGAAAATGAGGTTCATCAATAGAACTTAGTATAGATCACTGTTTCTAGAGCTACGCGATTACTGAATTTCCTTATCAAAGTGTCCTGAGTGACCACTGTACAGACATAAAATGTAATTCCTAAATATGTCATCCAATGTGTTTGTTCAGTACTGCAACACCACTTTAGCGTTATCCAGCATACTTACCTTTTTGTAATCACAGTGATTCCCAGATTTCAATCCTTTGAAGATGGAGTAAGAAATTATATTATGTATCATAACAACTTTCTATGGTACGTTTAGCAAAATTTTCCATTTCCAAGGAAAGCATTCCGCAGACAGTGCATTGTCACCTAAGAAAATAAATACCTTGAAAGTTAGTCATTGCAATAAAAACTCTTTTTCCTTTACTTCTAATGTGCTGTCAGTAGTCCTTAATGAATTGTTTTTGTAAATGCTTTAAGCAACCAATTTTCGTTGCAGGATAAACATTTCATTTGCATTTATAGCTCCGTAATACACTGATTTTTTTTGCTCAAGGGAAAATAGTATTACATAAACTATCATATATAATAACTTTAACTTTTTACATAAATATTAATCCAAACTCTCATAAAATCTCACTTAAATCTCAATAGATTACTTATTGGTTAACTTTCAAATGAGTAGATTAGATGTTTCTTCATATTATTCAAATATTACTTTTAAAATATAAAAAAATATAAAAAATATCCCCATAACGAAGAGATATGAACAAGTATTCAACTTTACATCTCTTTATACAAAATAGATAATATTTTCATAACTGATTTTTAAAGGTCTTTTCCCAAATATTCTATCTGAAATATGTTTTAATGTTTTATTTTTACATATTCAGTTCTTTGTTAAATGTAAATATAACACATGACATGTAGGGATCATAGGTGTAAATTTATTAATATTTATGCAAATAAATCAAGTGCCCCATGGATAAGGATTTTCTGTAGCCAATATGTTTTTACATTATTATGAAAAAATATTTTTTTATATAACTTTTATCTACTTTCAGATAAATAAATGATTTTATATTTTATTTTCTGTTCTAGAATTTGAAGAATTTTTTAAAAAGTACATGTCTTATAGAATCAAACTTAATTAAAGTTAATAATATTTTAAATCTGAATATCTTAATTAATTTATTGAAGTTAAACCCAAAACTAATTTTACAGGTATATATGATGAAGTAAATGAATTTAGTTTTGGACAAATTATTATTTTTAGAATTTTTTATAGTTCTAATATAAATGATTCCTTTTTATTTTGAAAAATCCATATTTCCAAAATTATACACATATGATAGATATATGAATGAATTGCTAAATTATCATGTTTGTGCTGTGTATTCTTGGGAGAAAAAAAATTCCATTATTCTTAATAACTTAAGCAATGCTAGAAGACAAATAAATATAATTCTCCGAAATAATCACATACTAACAGTTTCGTGAAGTACTATTCAGCGAGTAGAGAAGAGCTTAAAAAATGAAATAAGCTATGATTATTAACTTACAGAATGATTATCCAAGCCCTAAAGTTTTTATAAGAAATTCAAAATGTTGTTTAGTGTTTTAACTTAGTTTTATTCGATATTAATTCATTGCTGTTTACTTGTTTTGGAATTAATTTACATCTATATTTATATGGCAATACTTATTTAAAAATAAGTTTGTTGCTTTTAAAAGCTGCTTACGTTTTTATATGCAGATTTTTATTATTGAATATCTTCTACTTTTAATTTATGTATGTCACAATTTTACTATGATGTTTACTATGTATTAGCTCACAACGTTTCACACTCTTCCATTCACAATGACAAAAAACTCATACTATTTGAAAGTATCGTCAACCGCCGTTGATAAAACGATAATTTTGGTATGTGCTCCTATTTATTTTGTAAATAAAATTGAAGTTCATTTATATATGATTAAAAGTGAAAAGAAAAACTTCAAAATAAAGTTTGCAGCTTCGAATGATAATGTAATGATAAAATATGAAAAATATGAAAATTTATTTACATTTATACGTGCAAATTAAAGGTCATTTAATTCACTATGAACTCACAACCAACTCAACATCCATACAGAAATTCGTAATCAAAAGTTGTTATCATTTACACACATATGTTAGGGTATTTAATGAAAAATCTCTTAATTTCCTAAAATTAACTAAATTATCATTAAAGATAAATAGTTAATCTGGAAAAGATTTTTAATTCCTGTGATTGAAAAATCGAGACTTCGCGACGCATTAATTTGCGTAAACATGAGGAAGTACTATCATGTAACTGCATAACTTAATGTCTCCTCATTAACAGAAATTTTAAAAAACGTATTTAATGATCTTAAGTATAAACCTCATTATATTATCATTATTCAAAAATGTGAGATAATGTCTAAAATGCATCTCAGGATATATCTAAGATCTTCTCTAATGACTCATTACTTAATTCATGTGGAACTGTTTTGAAAATAAGTTTATTAAAAGAATCATAACAGCTCATGTATCAAATGACAAGGAAATTTCTATATTATAATAAGTTTATTTGCATGATGTTTTTCAATACAGTAAATTTCTTAAAATTTGTGTTTGTGTGGGAGCATCAAAAGTTTCTAATATTTACATGCAGACATCATTCATTTAGAAATATAAAAGGATAAAAATGTATTATTATTTTCATAATTGATTTTATTATTTGTTTTTCGATGAAACTTGTTTCTTTTATCAGTAAATTACAAACATGAACAATTAAACTTCATACATGTTCATATTTTTATCATTCACAATACTGATTTTGCAAGATATGTAGAAAAATTTGTTATTTTGTCAGTAAGAAATTATAAAGTACATAAAAATATATGCATTGTTAAAAAATGTGTTAAATAATTGTTTTTTATCGGTAACTCATTTGAATATTTAAAGGAAAATAATATTTTTATCATCTACTTTTAATTAAATTTCATATTGTGAATATAACATTTGCAGCTGCTTTTATCAATGTGTTTCACTAAGCTATCAATATTAAATAAGTTTATAAGACTTAATGCGTTTCTAATAAAATATATAAATATGAAATTATCAGTGAATCTTATACATACTATTCTTAAAGTACATCAAAAGCAGTTATTAGTCATATGAAAATTTTCAAAGATAACAACACCATTTAAATTATTTATACTTTTTTTTAATAAAATTCTAATTTTATAATTAAGGGCATTTTTTTATTGTTATATCCAATTTTGCAAATAAAAAATGTTGTTTGAAGTAATGAGAAAAAAAGACATTAAAAAATATGTTTTTGTGAGGTTAACATCATGAATATGTATAAAAATGCAGAATTCAGAAACATTAGTTTAGTAAAAAAAATAATATGTATAATAAATGTTTGGAATCATGTGAATTTAGTTTAGTCATTTAAAATTAAACATATTAAAATATTTATAATTTATTATAATTTTTGAAAAAATAAGTTTAAAAATGATTGTCTGCACCCAAAAATGAGTTTATTAAAGTATGTACTTATTATAATCAATAGGATAATTCAAATTATAAAAAAGCAAAATTTCATCTGTATCTACGTAATATTGTTTTTGCTAAATAAAAGGAAATTTGTGAAATGTATGGCTAATTAATTTAAACATAATTTTTGAAAGATCCAAATAATTTTAATTTTATAAAAATTATATATTGTTTGAAAGTGCTATGTTACAATTAAACTTGATATAATGAAGAAATTATAGGTTAAAGACGAAAAACAAATTATAAAAATTAATTTATTTATTATTTTAGGAAAGAAAATAATTCTTTAAATCTAAATATTTGTTTTAAAAAATTAAATTTAAAAATAAGCTCTTAAGTAATATTGCTAAAATTATTAAAGAGGTATATTTGATATTATAAAATTTATATCTAACTAAAAAACAATACAATTTTTGGACATTATATTATTTAATAATTCATTTTACCATTGTGTAAAAAACAAGAATAAACTTATAGATAAATATTTCACAAAATCTAAAATTATATTAAATGTTAAGTGAAAGAGATATTTAAATTATTGTACTTTATGACCAAAATACTTACCAAAATTTGATTAAAATTGTCTTCATTACCAAAATTTTATTGAAGTTATTATACCTGTGATAAGTAAATTGCATATTAGAAAACATAATACTTACCAATTTTTTATTAACACGCAATTAGTCCTATACCTCACATATATTTATTCATTTATTGTAGACTATGTTTCAAATTTTGTACACTTAATTAAAATGAAAGAAAGGCAAGAAAGATAAATAACAAAGTCAAATATTAGCTTCTTAAGCCTAAGTTTGTTTAACGTTATTATTTGTAAAGCTTTCATATATTTAATCATATTTTCTTTTGCACTAATAATTTCTCAAATTTTTTTAAATTTTCTTACTAAAGAGTGCAGTTGTTAATTAAAGCATTATATGCTCTTTTAAGAATATAGATGAATTTTATAAGTTCAAAATGAGAAACAACCTGAATGCATATTTATCTACCAAAACTTTAGAAAGTAAAATGTTTTTTGAAGGAAAATATGTTCACTGAAATATTTATAATGCTGTAATGATATTGCTGTTTATATAATTAGCTATTATCATTATTAATTACAAAAACTATTTGTTAATTAAGTATATGATTATGCACAAGAACCGGTATAATTAATATTAGTGTATTATTCAAACAAATATGAGATTAGACTGAGAGTTCTCATTCAACCCTGTAATTATCAAAACTTTCAGAAATAAAATAGCATAGAATATCATGATCCAATGTAATATTATTTAACATTATAGTTAGGGGGTAGTTTTAATAAGGCAATTGTTTTTTTTTTTTTTTTTTTACTTTTTTTTTTTTTTTTTTTTTTTTTTTTTACAAACACATGTAGAAATCTCATGATTTGTTATTCAGGAAAAGATATCAGATGATTTCTTAAACAAAACTTCTCACATGCATATAATTATATAAGTCCAAATATTTAAGTAAAAAACTAATCATAAATGATATGCTTAAAGGATATAAAGCATTTATATGCTGATGAATCATCTTAGAAACTAATTAAGTATAACAAATATCTTTTCTTTAGTAATAAAACAGAATATTAACATATTTAATGTTCCAGAGCATTCAATAACTTTTTCTAGATCAAAATGTAATAATAAATTTTATTTTCTGTGGTAACCTTGATACTACTAAGTGAACATTTCGAATATTAACTTATCCACTGACATGGGATAAGAATAGATATTTTCATTTTTTTTATAATTTCACGAAGTAAACAATATTACAGAGATACAGTTTTTACATGTTTTATCTGTAAAAACTATATATTTATTTCTAAAATATTAAAATAAATAATTTAATTCATCACTCTGACTTGTTAATTTCAGTTTCTTAAGTTTTGAATGTAAAATATTTTTGTGTATACTTTATAAAATATTACATAAGTTTAATATATGGTAGAATTATAATTTCTAATTTTTATCAATTAAGAACGAACGTTTTTATTGTTCTAATGGTTTTATTATATTGCTATTTACTGAGTTTCGAGAAATAAAATTCTAACTCTAGGATTTTTGTATAGCGCTAGTAAACAAAATTACTTATAGTTTCTTCAATATATACAAAAAAATATTTTCTAAAATTTAAAAAATTACCAACAATAATATTGAAAATAATAAAACATTTATTTTAAACAAAATATTTTCCTTTCTTAAACGTTTCATGCAGAAAAAAATTAAGTCTTGACGGCTATTTAAGCCGCATTTTTATTTTAAAACCGCAAATTTAAGCAATTACTTTAACAGAGTAAAATTGTTTTTCCTTCTAAAATAGTATTTTAAATACCAAAGACAATAAAACCGCTTCAATAAAAGTAAAAACAAAATAATTCAATAAAATAAAATAAAAATAGTAGGAACAGTTTTGCTACGAAGTATTTAATAGCATAAAAATATTCTTCTTTTTACTCTTTATTCATAACAATTTTTATTCTATCAAGAAACAACAAATCGATTTATTGTTTCTTGAGAGAAAAATGATTTGTTAAAGATATTTAACAAATAATTTTTGGGTTATATATTAATTAACAGTTTTCATCAATCCGAACCAGAAAAAAATGTCAAATAGAAACACGTAGAATATCAATAATTTAATAATAAATATATTAACGACAAAAATTCAAAGAAAAAACACGTAAGAATTTTTGCAAGACAGCACATAAAACTACATCAAGAAATGTATAAAAATTTATCAATTAGTATCAGATATTCCTACCGTAATGACATAACTTTTTATTCTTTCATCGCAGTTTTCATCAAGACGTCGAAATGACTCTGCCATTGTTCATATTGCAGCCTATTTCGTGATAAACTGTGTGTGTGTGAATAATGAGCTACACAGCTATGTTAAAATGAAATATTCCATATTTACATAATGGCTGGGTGTCAAAGATCGCTCATTGGATGAGAAAATGAATACTCGTTTTTTGACGAGCTATATCACTCGTCATGAAAGCACAGAGCTTTGTAAATGCTCTTAATATCTCGCATATCCCTGAATAAGATGTAATTTGGAAGTTATCTGTCCAGTTATGCAGAGTGGTTAATGTTACTTTTTCTCCATAGATCATTCACTTTCTGATATTGGTTCCTAATTCCAGCGTAACTCACTTAAACTGATAAATTACATGTTGTTTCAATATTCCATGCTTATTCTAGTATATAGTTAACTTCTCCAAACCATTTTATTTAAAGTTCAAAGTATATTGATGCAAACTGCTTTAAGAAATATCCAATATAAAAAATTATTTATGCTACATTTATATAAATATATATATATATATATATATATATATATATATATATATATATATA
>JAPDSC010079648.1:0-12369 GCA_026290005.1 Latrodectus geometricus | reverse complement strand
TTTAAATAAGTTATTAATAATAGACATATTGTCTTAATCTTTATGCTGTTTCTAAGTATAATTTTTGGAAATAATCTGATTTTTATAATTTTCCTTCAGAACTAGACTGCAAAATTTTCTAGCTCTGTTTTCAGAATTTTATTTTGTTATTTGTTGGATTAAAGAAGAAGAATAGGTCTTTTGTAATAAATCTAAATTAATTAATTATTGCATTATAAAATTATAAATTCTTTTATACTTTCTTTACAGTATTCTACATGCCTTTGAAAGAGATGAAGTTCGATTTAAAACACTGGAAAATATACTACAATCTGGCCAAGCAAGTATTTGTCAAACATATTGTGAAGATTTCAATTTGGTTGATGGGAATGATGAAAAATTTTCTGCTGTAGAATATATACTTTTAGATCCATCTTGCTCTGGATCTGGTATGGTCAGTCGTATGGATTCTATCACAGATACTGAAGAATCTAAGAATAATATTCGTATACAAAAACTAGCAGGATTTCAAATTATTTTATTGAAACATGCTCTAACGTTTCCATCTGTAAAAAGAGTTGTGTATTCTACTTGCTCAATTACTGAAACAGAAAATGAATATGTTGTTCATGAAGTTTTAAACCATTTTAGTCAAAAGTTTAAATTAGTTAAAGTGTTACCAGAGTGGCCAGTCAGAGGGTCTGATAAATATGAATTTGGGTCACTTTGTCTGAGAGCTTATCCTGAAAAAAACTTAACAAATGGTTTTTTTGTTGCTATGTTTGAACGCATCGAGTTTTCTGGTGAAGAGATTAATTATCCTTACAAAAAGAAATCGCGCAAACAAAAAAAAGAGTTTGTGAATAGTGTAACAACTGAAGAAAATGTATATAAAAAGAATTCTCTTAAATTTGAGGAGCAAAAGGGTTACAATGATGACCAAGATTCATTTCTTGCAAAGAAAAAAAAAATTCCAGAGAATTTCGAGCAAAGTAATTTACCTGTGAAACAAAAAGATTTCAACAAAAAGAGGACTTTTAATTCTAAGAATCAAATGTTTAATCAAGGTTCTATTGTGGAAAAACATTGCAATCCTTCTAATGGGAACAATGAAGAAATTAGATTGCTTAAGAAAAAGAAGAAAAGAAAACATGATAAGGAGACGTTTAAAGAAGATAATACAAATGAAAATGTTTTAAATGAAGATAAACAAGCTGAAAATAATTGCATCAATGAGATGCAAATGAAAAAATCCAATAAAAAGAAGAAAATTGAAAGTGAAAATGAAAATGATAGTAAAGTTTTACCACTTAATGAAAATAGTAAGGCACATAAGAAGAAACATTCAAAAAATGATAAATCTTTAAATTTCTGTGAGGACTCTACATTATTTGATGGTGATAATTTGAAAGAATTTGATAAATCAAAAGATGATATGTGTTCACATATAGTTAATAGAAAGCATCATAAGCATAAAATAAGAACTGAATCCTTTCATATGGAAATAAATGACGTTAATCAAACATGTGTCCCTGAAAGAAAAAAGTCGAAAAAAGATGTTTTACAAAATAATTACATTGTGGAAGAAAAAGAAGATGTTACTGTAAAAAAGCATAAAAAGAAACATAAGAAAAAACACAAACATTCTGTAGAATCAGAGTAATAAATTTTATTTTACTTATTAAGTTTGTGAAATTCATTTCATAATATTTTATTGAAAGAGGATTGAACTTTGTTTTATTTTTAACCATTTTTTAAATTATAACAATATTTATAAATGGGCATGTTTGTAATTCATATGAGGTACGCTTGTAAATCTATATCCACAAGTTTTTCATGTATTATAAGAGTTAAAAAAACGTAATTAAGGAAAACCAAAATGTATGGCTTCAAAATTTTGGAAATGAAAATACACTAAACAAGAACTTTAATATCCTATTAGTAACTTCTAAACTGGGTAAGGATATAAATGAATTTCAAATTTTTACCTTGATATAAGATTCTTGAGAATTATAGCACTCAAACTTGCACAATTTTAAAGTGCATTTTATAACCCTCTTAATAAATATGATTTAGTGGTAGTTGTACAAAGTATTAATTTCTAGTTAAGTAAAGTTACATGAATATATTTTAATAAATTTTCCATTAAATTTTACTTTTATTCTTTTTAAAGATTTATAGAAAAAAATCATTCTTCATTTTATTATTAATTTTGCTTTCCTTTAAAGTTTGATGAATTACAGCTATTCATTTCCAGTTTTAAAAAGAGCTGTTGATTTGGTTCAATTTATGTTATTAAATATCTTTAAATCAATACCAGAGATTAAATATTGGCTAATATTGATAACTTTTGTAAATTTATATATGGCTGACTTGCAATCGTTATAGTGATCTTTCATGTCTCTATCCTTAGAAATTTTATTGATTCAAAATAATATTTGAAATCGTGGGTGCCAGTGTAATTTTTCAATTTTAAGAAACAGTAAAATATTTTATCGATATATTTTTATAAAAACTTCTAAATGATTAAATATCAGCTGATTAATTTAGAATAAGATGTTTGAAACTGTAATGAAATTTGACTTTACATTGGTTGTTATGAAAGTAAATGCATCATAAAATTATAAGTACTAAAAAAGGCCTGCTCATAAAATAAAATGTGAGAGAAACCATTGGTTTATATTGCATCAAAAAAAATTTATCAAATTCAAAACGGCATTCATTTTTATAGAGTTAACTTATGAAATTTTATTTTCTGTCTTTTGGCAATAATTTAAAAAGGTAACTTGACATAGACTGGGTTAAGAAAAATGTATTAGTATCCATTAAAATAATGGCTAATGATCCTTGAGATGTAGATGATTGGCAAGTCTTCAGTATGTATACTGTATGCCTACTGAAGTTTCATGTTACCCTCTTGAATTTCGCAACCGCTATATTCACGATTGCCGGTTTCAAATTTCCATTATTCCAAAATCATTCTAAAAAAAATGTATTATGTAACTTACACAAATTTTCTATTTCATATACGAATATTTACTAAAACGAAAATGACGTGCCTACTTTCAACAGAATCCCTATAAACATTCAACAACACATTGCGATTTCAAAATTACCTTTATTTTTGCGTACTATAATGAACAAAATCAAGTGATATGTCATTGCGGAATTTCATCGACATTTGTGATTCATACTGCTTTTAAATATTTACTAAATTAAGTACTCTTCAACCATGAATTATGCTGCCAATTTCCTGAATTTTAATCTAATCTTTGAAACATCACTTCACTACAATCAGAAGAATCTTTTATGGGAGATAAATCAATCTTTTGTAGTTCTGCAGATAAATTCAAAGCAGTATTCATGTACGTAGTGCGTAACATATAAAATTTCCAGTCACTGTGACCATCTCTTACTCTTTCGATGTCATAGTGAAATGACCATTAGAAGATGGGAGCACATTACAGTGGAGCGTATATGAAAGTTGTTCTAGAAGATCGGAAAATATTCTAATCGTTGACTTAATGCAAAAGCAGCGCTATTTATCCTACGTTCAATGGGGCATGATTATTAACTTCAGGCTTAAGGTGGGAGCATTTCCGAAATAGCTAATTTTGTAAGATATTATCGTGCTTCCCTAGTAAAATTATACCATTCTTAGCAAAATGCCATTATCCAAAATCAGCAGCGTGACAAATTTTGCGCATCAAGGGACAAAAATTACAAATGAACGATGTCTGTGAAAATGTGCTCGGGCAATTAGATGTAACTGACTATACAGATGAAATCAGGAATTACCAACAATATCCTTACAACAACAATCCATTGAACATTGCTGCGTATAGATCTCTTCACCAGACTCCTGGTTAATGCATCTATGCCGCCTATGGTTTATCGGCTATAAAAGTTAAAATTCCTACGCTAATACTACAACGGGAAGTTTAGTGTGAGGTGACAGCTCTTTCTAAGGAATCTTGTTTTATACTCCATTGGATAAATAGATTTTTGCGTTTACGGCATACAAATGTCTTAAAGTAAATACTTTGCAACAAGTACCGGTATGGTCCAAACTAGAGGAGGAAGCATTTTGGTCGGGAATGTTTTTTGTGCCATTCTCTGGATTCACTCATCTTTTTGGAATGCACAATGGTTCAATATAGGAACGCGATTGTCTTATCTGATTACGTCCATCGGTACTTTTCTTGTGGAAATGTGGTTCGTTTGGTGGTTCTTATGAATAAATAGTCGACTTGTTTGAACGATACAGTTTATTGAACATAAATACGGAAAATATTGATAAAGAAATTATGTACACAAATTTACAACCGACCTCACGTCAGTTAGAGGAACACACTTCTTCCTTTTCATTTTTATTCCCCAAGTGAGTGAGTGACACATCATGTGGCGAAGCTGTCTGGACACTAGACAACCCATACATGCGAATTATTATTATTTTTTTAGGATGACTGCATCTTTAAGGCAATAGCCAATGTCATACAGCTCAGAGAGTACGTGCTTAGTTCTAAGAGCATCAGTTGAATTGATTCCCTTAGATAGCAAACTCAGTCATGAATATGTGGGACAATTTAGATTGGGTTATTAACTTCATTGACATTCAACAACTTAACCTAGAGCGGCTAGCAATAATAGGTAGTCGGTATGGCTCACCATCGCAGTAAAAATCTTCCAACATCTAATTAGCTTTGTTCCTGCACGTCTCGCAGCTGTCCATTCTATGAAAGATGGTTATCCTGCCTTTTGACAGGTAATCTCATTAATACGACTGGATTTGTGTATTATTAATTGTCACGAAATGTATATTTTCCAGATGATCAAGACTAAACTTCAAGACCTTAAGGTTGCCAGATCAAATAGAGAATAGAAATCTCTTTCTTGGTAATTGTACCAAAAATAAACTGTGCCTTAAAATCCCTTTTCATGATTATGGCGTAGATTCGAATTTAGTTATTTTAAAATATACTGACTGTTTTGCCTCTTACAGAAATGATGTGTGGTATACTGCAATTTCTACGATATTTATTTTCAAAGGCGTTTTGTTGTTACTTCTGTATCTAAATATTTTATCTGTTACAATTCACAATGGGCAATCCCTCAAAGTACTACTTTTCTGGCCTCGAAAATATCATCCCATTAGGAATGTCAGATAAACCGCAGATTGCACCCATCACTAAAAGATACGTTTCAAGAAAACGTTTTGCGAATTTTCTACCTAACGTACCGCTAGTTCACACTATAAATGCCTATTTAGTCACTATTGACATCTTATTTATGTGACCAAGTTCTAAAATAGTTTGATATGAAGATACTGGAATTTTTTAAATTAAGAATTAAAAAATATATAAAAGTTATTGCACAATAAGGATTCTGTCTAAATATATAAATTTCATATAAATATTTAAAATACAATGATTTAGCTGTATTTTTTCGAAACATTCAAAAATGCTTCAGAATTATTAAAATGGGATTAAGAAGTAGATTATTGAATGGAGGTGATAATATTAGTTTGGGGAAAAAGTAATCCATTATTTTTTTGGTAGACGTCTGTAGTGATCAATATCTCGGGAGGTATCTATCAAACAATTTCAGATTTATGCTCGTTGGAAAGGTGACATTTGACACTAAAATATTCTCTTGCGGTTTTTTGTTTGATTAATTCAGTTATGAGTACAAGGTTTTAAAAATGGAAGACAACAAACAGAAAATTCGATACATTTTCGTTTTTCTCTTGTAACGGCCAAAAAGATAGCCGGGTGGCTAAAATTGTGAAAGGTGTTTATCGTCCTATATAAGGCTGTAACAACCAGTTATGACAATTTTTGTTTCGTCGATTCCGTTCGGGTATTTTTGATGTTAGAGATGCACCTCGCATGGATACAACATCGTCGAAAATGTCTATAAAATATCAAAAATGATCGAAGTTAACCGCATGTCAGCAGTCGTAACGCGCAAGACCTAAAAATCTACATGAAAGCTGTTTTAAACCTTTTTACAAAGTGAATCCAAAAGAAGTTACATATAGTTCACGTAAAAATAATGGATTTCTTTGTCCCCAACCTAATATATGCTTAAAAACTTGTATCTTTACTTATTTTTACTTATATGTATGATTTTTAAATTCATGCAAAAATATTTCTATTCTAATCCCTAATTTTTTTTCATAATTATTTATTATACAGAATATAGAGTCGTATTAACATTAAATTAATTGTTATTTTGAATCCATTGGAATTGTTGACTGATAAATATTTTACATTTGATAACAATTATTGAAACCAGAATGATGAGAAGGAGGAAGTAAGCCCTTCCTCCGAACAAGATTTGAAGTCGAATTCGAAATAAGTGTCTTTATACAACTTCTAAGCCTTTGAAATCGCCAGTCAAGGACAAAATTCAATTAGGAAATGGCATTTGATGAAAATAAACTGGTAAAAGAAGTTTTATAACCTAAATTTTTCGGCCTTCTTTTTAAGACTTTGATTGATTGAAAACATTGAAAATGTCATCGCATTCATATACACACTTGAAAGAACTTTAATGTTTTTGTTCTCACATTTATTACTTTTCACTTCCTGATAATATTTTCATACTTACTGTCAATTTAAAAGTGCCTTTGCAGAACATGTACTAGACTTTTTAAAATGAAAATAACGTTAACAATATTTTAAATAATATCTCTAATATATTATAAATATTTCTGAAAAATTTGAAGGATAACACATTTCTGTACTAAATTTTTAAAATAATGGAAAAATATAAAAAGGGACCTTGTTTAGATCTCCAAAAGTTTAGATTAAATGAAATCAGCTTTATGTTTGTAAATTAATTTAAATGGACTGAATGTATTATATAATGGGCAGAATGGAGGAAAGTTCAATATACTAGCACAAAAACTATGGCGATTACGATACTGCAATGCTACAATTTTTAGCATACAAACCATGAACGATGAACCATTTACTGTTTTTAATATTATAATTTCATGTCCTGATTTTAGCCTTTATCGTTTTACCTTCTTTGAAACAGATATTTTAACTATGTATGATTTGGTGGGGGAGTCACCCCACAGAAACCTTTTTGTCTTTTTGAAGGCAATTGGTTTTATTCATTATATTTAAATCATTATTTGCATTTCATTTTTTATAGTAATTTTAATTAAAATTTATATAAAAAATTTTGTTTTTAAACTTTTTAACGTTGAGCTTGTGTTTTGAATCTTTAAAATTTAATTTTTGGCGCAGTTTGTCCTTTCTGGACCTTGCGCCACAAAACCCAACCAACCAACCAAACCATGAAAGAAAAATAATCAAAATTTAGATTAAAATTTATTTTATTTTTAAATTTTTTAAATTAGTAAAACTATTGTATTTTTATTCGCAGAAATATTAAAAATAAATATATGACATAATATTCATAAATTCCTTATTTTTAAATACATTTTTTTTTATTGGCTATACACATTTCATTAAAAATTATTACTTGAAAGATGCAAGGGTCATCCAAATTTATTTAATTTCTCTTCCGATCTTCTAATCTTTATAAATGAAGTTCTCATTCTACGTGTCTCTTAAATTTCTATCTGGTATTGAATATTCAATGTCTGCACATAATAGAATGAAGTTTTAGTCTGTTTCGTTTCTAAATTTTGATTACATTGTTTGGAATTAATTGAACCGTTATTAACGTTCATTTGAACACTGTAAAGTTTTCTGTGTTGCGATACATGCCGTTCTGGAATTCTGCTCGCTTCACGAACGAAAGCGTATGGTTCTTTACTCCCTTTTAAAACGATCGTTTATTCGTAATCGCTAAGGCTGAAGAAAAATATTTATGGCATTGGATACATTTTTCTTTTTTCGTTCCCAAGTAATTTTTTAAAAATGTAACGAATTTACATTTATTCGACTTTTTTAAAAGAATCGTTTTCTACTGTAGTAGAGAAAACGATCATTTTAGATAAGTTTCGAACATATTTTCGATTTTCCCAAAAGGCCGTCGAATGTAATGATTGGAACTCGAATTTGGTATTTAATAATTTTTGGTAACTAAAGGTAATTTCCCAGCATTCTTCATGACATTCAATTTGTTTTCAGACGATGTATACGTGGCAGCGTACAAAAAAAGCAACGTTTAGAACAGAAGACTCCCTGAAATGTAGATAGACGTTTTCTACTGGAGCCAGCGGCTGCTTATGTATTATAATCGAGAATGGTTCTACCAATATTTTATTTTGAAAAGATAATAAATAAATCTAAATTAGCGAGTTTTATTTAATTCCAGTTTTACTAATTTTCTCATGTAAGATATATATATAGTATATAAATATATCACTAAAACTCTTTTCTGTCTTAAAATGTTAGAAAGGAAAGATAAATTTTAAGCAATACTTCATCATTTGATAGATCCATACTGTTTTCAAGAACTTAGTTTTGATACGATTCTCAAATTTTTCTCACCCCAAAATATAATAATAAATATTGAAATGTGACGCCAAATTTTCAGATTAGTTATAATAAATTGTCGATTTATAATTATTGACTGAATTTGAACAATGTCAGTATTTGTATTTTGAGCTATTTTTACTTACACATTAACTTTTTTAATCTCTAAGTTGTCTCTTTAGTGTATAAATAGTATCTCAGAATTTATTATAGGTTCATCACAGAGAAAAAGGAACATGTTCCTTGGACTTTTTTCATTTTATATCGAAGTTCTGATAGGCTAAGTTGGCATAAATCACGATTTTCTTTCCTGAATAGAATAAATTCGAAAAAGAATAATAATAAAATTTCGAGGCAATTTTTTTAAGTACTATAAAATTTTATTTAATGTTATATATTGTTATACTGTAAAAGTAATTACGAATATTATTAAATCGTACTTAAAAAGTTTTATATTTACTTTTCTAGTTAGATAATAATTATTTGATTTTTCTCTAAAATGGTTTTTACTACATAATTAAGACCAGCAAACGTCAATTAAACAAATCTTAAATTATCATGAAAATTTTAAGCACTTTTTAAAACTAAAATTTTAAAATTCGATTTATTGGTTTAACGGTGAATTAAAAAGGCATGGTGTATATAATTTTAATACATAAAAAAAAAATTGAATAATACTTCTTTCACAGTGCCCCAAAAAATGCGTTTTAACTTGAAATTATTAAATTTTAATATTGAAACAGATTTATTATATTGATTAAAATTTCTAAGATATTACTTAAAATTGTAATCCCTTAAGAACTGGTATTATTTGTGTTTTAAAGATTCAAACCTATTTCAAATTATGTTAAAGTATATTTATATGTTTTGTTAGTGTACCCATAAGAAACTATTGTTTTTGATATAGTACTTTGTTGAATTATTATTTTTTAATAATAAAAGTAAATATTTAAATCATTATAATCATGTAAAATTTATAATTATATAATAAAATGCGCTGATCGTTTCTAGAATCAGGAAATATTTCATTTTTAAAAGTACATATTTCTGATTTAATTATAAAATAATTATTATCTTGTAAGATCTGGTTAATTTTTTAATATATAATCATTGAGAAACTAAAGGAATCTCAAAACAAAAAAAAATATTTTTATTATTATAATGCTAGATTTTATAACTAAAGGAATGAAAATATCCTACCTTTAGGAAAGAGTTATCTAGAAAATAAATAATTTTTATTAAAGAATTTTCCAACACAAAAGTTTCAAACTGAAAATTTAATTGTTAACAAAAATTAAGCATTTGGTTTTATTCATTTCTCTTCTGATCAGTTAATAGAAAAATAAAAAATTAATTATTTTCTAAATATGCAAAATATATATAATGTACAATGTATTTATTAATAAGGCTTTATTTGAAAATTTAAATTGTGAAGCCTATCATAAAATACTTATTTATTACAATTTAAAATATATCTGTTTTTATATGTAGTTACATATCTTTTAAATTCTGATAAATCGTGATAAACGCCTCTCATTGAAATTCTTACCTTTTATATCCATAACGCAAGCTTAAAAGGTTGATAATGTTGAAATGTTTGTATATGGCGTCACTAACCAATCACACGCAACGCTTCAACAGTTGTTCCTATATTGAGGCGTTAAATATTTGATACAATCTCAATGTCTTTGAATGAGACCTTATAATGTATAAATGTCGTATATTGTTCGATTTTTCCCTTTCGGAATCCATATACCTTATTTAAATTTTTTCTTCGACCAGTAGTACTAAAAATGTTTCGAAACTCAACCTCATCAGAATTCTATTATTTCTGATAAATATAATGGAATATATATATTTCCCTACATAATTTTTATTTTCTTAATTTATGACTTTTTTATTTAATTATTATGGAGACGTATCAATTCACAAAAATGAATATTTCGAACTTTTACTTCTTTCAATATTATTGATAAAAATAAACTATTTATTTAAAAAAAAAAAAGGACACTTTAAATAGATTGCATCTTTCGATTTTAAAACAAAAAGACTGAAATCGTATTTGTTTAAATGAATAACAAATTAGAATTTATTTCAATGTATATGTATTTATTTGCTATATATTAATATATACTAAATAATATTCCAATGAAAACTAGAAGATAATATTCCTTGTTATATAATTTATGTATCCAAACATGTTTTGTCTTCATCAAATACCATCAAACATTTTCAACGAAAACCGATAAGCATATGTAAAAATTAACTCAGAATTTGATTAGTTTGTCACTCAACAATCATTTTTTGCACATGAGAGCTAATAAAATCGAGATATACAGTTTTAGGGGAATTCCAAATCACTACAAATAACCAAGTCTAAAGCGGGATTTGAACCACATGTTGTTAAAGCAAAGACCAAATACTAACATTTGGTTGTCAGTTCAGAGGGCAGAATGTAAGTTGTTATAAATATACACTGTGGTGTCAATGAATTAGGGATGCCTACTTAGTAACGAAGTAGGCCTCTTCTGGCTTTGATAAAAATTTCCACTCGATGAAGCATAGATTTAACAAGTTTCTGGAAAAGTTCCACAAAAATGGCTTGACAAATATTAGTTAAAGTTGTTCATAATTCAGTAAGGTTCATTGGTCCTGTGTGATGGCAGTTTACGCCTTGTTCCAAAACATCCTAAAAATGCTCACATTTAAGTTTGGGCTTCTAGGTGGCCAATTTATGATAGAAAATTCAGATGAATGCTCATCCAACCAACCAATAGCCAACTGGTACTTGTGAGAGGTGCAGTGGTCTTACTGAAAAACTCCATTATGTGCGAATAAGAGAACAATATAAGCGGGTGTAGGTGATCACCTCCAATTCTATGCACCGAATTGCATTGAAGGAGGTTGGCACACGCCCCAAAGATCCTAAACAGTGCCATGAAAAAACACCCCATAATATGATTGACTCACTATGCCCTTGTACAATTCCAATTTAGCATGCAAGATCCATGGCTTTATGAGTCTGACGCTATATTATCAGCCTCCCTTCTTCGTTAAGTAGTCGTAACCGTGACTTATCACTCCATGCTACTCGGCAAGAGGTGCAGACAGTTGGCGAGTATTGAGTCATCGTACTCTAATAGGTCGAAAGCTCCCGATACCAATATGGTGAAGTGAGCATTATCCATTTACTGACCGTCTGAAATATTTTCTTTTTAAAATCCAAAACAAAATATTATATTTAATTTTTGACTTTATTAAAAACTGCTTGAAACATTAAGACAATACATGCAATCATAAAATTTTAATCATATGAAGAATCAAATGAAATGATTTTTATTTTTCGTGTCTGATAATTTTGTAAAAAAAAACTTATTTGCTCACTTACAGTAATATCAATGAAACAAGCTTAAACAACAAACAAAAGCTGCGTAGATTTTGATTACTCGACGTTAAAAAATATGATCGAAAATTTAATACATGTATTTTAGATTTATCCTTCAGAAATAATAATTTTTAATATACCTATGTTCTTGCACTCACATACATTGATACTAAACTTGTACATTAAATAATCATCTGGTTTCGATTTGAAAATTCTTTGTATACTTTAAAAATCTTTGCTTTGTTTGTAATTACTTTTCAAAAACAATGTTTCTTTACTGGTACAATGAAAATAACTTACAGTTTATTATTTTCCCCATAACACACCATTGTTTAATGTGATTTGACGTGAGTTATATTATTGATATAGCCATGATCCCTTTCATACTTTTGTGAAGAAGTATATAAAATGGTAAATGATTGACTCTTTGATTGCTCTACTAGCCACTTTTTTGTACTTGAGGACTAGTACCCATAATTTAAAGCAGATTCCGTACTACTTCACATAGTAAGTGAAAAAAAGAGAGAACATGTTAAAGAAGCGGAT
>JAPDSC010079632.1:0-24418 GCA_026290005.1 Latrodectus geometricus | reverse complement strand
TGAAACACTTCAAATTTTGGTCAGGTTTTAAACAACTCATTATGCAAATTGCAAAGATCAGTAGGTTTATCGAATTGTGATATTAACTATATTTTTTAATTGTGTAAAAAGGATGTCTTATCAGTCATTTGTACATATGTATTTATATATATTGATATGTGTGTATGGATAAAAGTTGTAGATAGTTGTATAATTGTTACAGAAACTCTCAGAAGGGAAGTATTTGTTTTTGAATTAATAAACTCATATTTTTATGGTTATCTTTTAAATATCTGAAGATTCTGATATTATGATGTAATTTTTTAATAATGTAGAATATCTGTAAGTATGAAACTTATAATAATGTAAATCAAAATGAGTAAAATTTCTGAATATTTATATTAATTTTATAAAAGTATTTAAATAATATGTTATGAAGTATTTTTTTAAGGGATGCAAAATTTTTAAATGTGAAACTTAATAATGTATACCATTGTAATTAATTTAATGATACATTTTAGTGGAAAAATGCTTAGCCACTTTTTATGGTAATTTTTTAAAGTAATTGATAATATAAAAAATTGATATAATAAAATAATTGATAATAAAAAGTCGTTATAAAATTTAAAAAAAATTGCAAAATTTGAATATAAATTTAATAATTTCATTTTGACTTTTTTTATTTTCATTGTTATTAATTTTAAGTCATGCAGAATTAACAAACAAAGTATCCGGTTCCATTCAGAGGTTGTTAATTTATATTTTAAGTGTATTTATAAATATATTTTAAGTTGGTAAAGAGTACAAAGTTAACTGTTTATTTTTTGATGTAAATCGAAGTAAAAATGTTAATTTGATTCATAATAATTGGTTAAAATATATTTTACTTGATTATTATGATGCCAATAATAAAATATTTTTTCCACATATATCATGTATTGCTTTTTATTGACCAGAATTTTATGCAAAATCATGAAAATTCAGTAAGTTTCTTTCTATTTATAAGTAATATGTACAGGAATATTTATTAAAAAATGAACATTTTCATAAAATATTAAATATTTACATTTTAAATAAACATCTGATGAAATATATTTTTTAAGAAATCTTAAAATAGAATATTTTCAGTGTATCATAAATAGTTGAGTCTAATTATTGATGAGTATTTCATGTAATCATTTGCATATTTAGAGAAAAGATCTTACTTCAAATTTAACTATATGTTTAATATATCTAAGAGAAAATTGCATGCCTCAGAGAAATTACTTGTACACATTTTAAAAGAAAACATTTTTATTTATAAATTACGTCATCTAGTCACAAACAATTTAATACTGCTAAATTTATAGAGAATTTTAATTGATCTTGGGACGTACACGATATTTATTTTTTTGTCTAACTGTTCCCTAAATTTCAGTAATAATTAACTAAAACTGATGTTTTAAATTGTGGTTACCCCAGTCACACTTGATATGAAAGTTAATTTTAGAATATTTTCTATATAAGTCTATGTGTAAATAGAGACCACGAAGAAACAAACCAACCTATGAAGATTCGTTGATTCTTTGAAATAAGCTGATATGTGAGATTCATTCCAACACAATTGTTTATTTTTCAGTTTGTAACATTCATAAATTATACAGATTGTTTGGCATTTCCTATATGCCTGAAGGTTGTTTCTTTAACTGTTTGTTATAAATATGTGATTGTGTTATTGCAAAATTGCATTAGATTTATTTTCTCTTACGGCTGTGACAAATATAGAACCTTCAACTCTTAACACCTCTTGCATTTAATACTGTGTGGAGGATAGTCTAACAGCAGAAAGGCTTTTCTACATCTGCGTATTGTCTTCGGGAGGATTTTTCAATGCATTCATGTTTCGGAATGGAAAAATCGAAGACTCCCAAGCACCCACTTTGACAAATGTTTCTAAAAAGTACAAGTGCTACACCCGTCCAATGTTTCATCAATAATTGGATCGAACAGAGGATCACTCTTTTCGATGAGCGCGTGCCTAACCACTGGGGCCCAATGACCAATTTTTAATAATTTAAAATCTTTGCACCAGATTATTCGTTCATTACACGCATTTGAATGAAAATTAGTCTGTTTAATCTCAAAATCCAAACATATTAAAACAAATTTGACAGTTCAAAACAAATTTTATTCAATTGTTCTAAAATGAGCATGTATGTTGAAATATTTTGCTTGCTATGTTCCAGCTTCCTGTTTCTGCGGAATAAACAGATAATCGCGTTCTTGTCATTGGAAGGTAGTGAGTTCGAATCCCGATCTAACGGAAGACCTGTCGTATTCACATAAAGCGTTCAGTAGGTTGTGTTCACCATGTCTTCTCGGTGAAATGATATCTATCGGATGGGCAAGTCAAAAAGTGAAGGCTCTTCCAGGTTCCCTGTTTCTATAAGCGACGAAGACTCCCACACAACGGAGAGAGTCCGCCTCTGGGCTGTGTACAGGGAAGCGAAAAGACATCACACCGTGGTTCAAATTTGTTTTAATAGCTGATAGTTCTACAGCGAGTACGAGACCAACAAGGAGATGTTGGTCTGATTGATTTTATATTGCCGAGCAAGTCAATATTAAGCCTTTTTAAAATTTTCGTTTCGTGCACACGGAGAGTTATTTAAAAATTTTATATTACGTGTATGAATACATTTTCCACATCGAAAAAACATGAATAGGTGATTGCCATTCGTGTTTTTTAAACTGTTTGGCAAGGCGGAAGTATGTTGATGCGTGAACAAAATTCAATGTCTATTTTATGTGTGAATTCGGGCATACCTAGTCCGACACAGCTCAATGTTTTTACTTTCAAAAATCTTATCAGATTATATTAATCTTAATATAGAGTTTAATAAATAGAAATTCAAAATCCACATGTTGTGATTATTGTCTATTTTAAATTTTATGACACTCATAACTGGTGGCTGAATCATTAAAAATGGTTAATAAAACCCAAGAGATAGAACTCTACCTTATTCTTTTTTAATTTCCATTATTAAATATCTAAAACGTACCCGAATTTATATAGATTCACTTAATATACGCATATTTTTAAAAAATTGATGGCAAAGCTGGAAGTGGCATTCTTCCCAAAATGGTTGATTACCAAAGTCCAGTCATGTGAAAGTTGGTGGATTCTGGTTCATTAATCATTCATTTTTTTTTTCGCACAAGAAAGCTAATAAGACTGAGACAATTCAAAGTAGATTCTGGACTACTTAATTCATGCTTAAAGTGGGATTCGAACCCACGAACTCCTAAATCAAAGGCCCACGAATTATACCCTGTCAGATCTACTTAGATCACGAAAGGTAACTGGAGAGAGTCGTGCAACGCTAGGGGATTTCGAATCACGAAACGAACAGTTGATAGAGGACGAATCTTACACGCAGGGCAAGAAATTAACAGACAGCAGTTTTAGGAGACAAAATAAAAAAAACTTTGCACGAACTGTTGAATTAAAAAAAATGTGCAAAAAAACTTAATTACTTTGCAATAATTTTTTTATTAAATACGTGAGCCAGTGAATGTTCAAAACTAAATGATACTTAACAAGTACTTCAAGTGTTTTTAGAAGCTAAGACATTGAGTTATTGCTAAACATTAAAGAAAAAAAATTTTTTTTTCTTTCCTTTCGGTTCTTTATCTCAAGTTTATTTTTATTTTCTTATTGCAGCAGTGATGTATTTCATTATGAAATGTATATGTGAAAACTCAAATATACATAATATTGAGTTATGTATTCAGTATTCAAATTGACAATGGAATGATCAGTGATCTGGTTTTTCATTCAAAAATTCACGTGATCGATTCTCACCTCACACCAAAAATTTGTAGATATTAAATTAGCTTGCCTATCGCTCTACAGTCATCTTTTAGAAAGGATAGTTTAGAAGAATTTAGTCTAAAGTGGATAGCAAAATGTGGAAATTAAAAGTGCAAACACTTCAGGAATTTCGTGGGTGTCGAAGTCATGTATCACGTTGAAATGGATTCACAAACTATTTAAACATCCATAATCAAGATGGAAATCGAACCCATGAACTGCTGAACTGCAAGCCAGAATGCGAATCATACGGCTGCCTTCAAATAACAAGAGGAATTTACCGTGCAGGTTTGCTTGTCTCTCAACAGTCATTTTTAAGTACATAAGGGATAATTCAACTGTCACCAACGACTGTGCAAAGTGAATTCCGAACCATTAACATCCAAGCACATGGTGGGATTCGAATGCACGAACGCTTGAACTATTGGCAAGAGCGCTAACTATTCGGCTACTAGCTCGGCTTTATTGTGCAGGAATTAATATGGGTTTCGTCACAGTATGACAAAACTTAGAGATAAATTTATAGTACAATAATGTGAAAATCTTAATTACAGTGTTTTTTTTTTAAATAAAAAGTATATATATTTACAATAAACAGATTCTTTAAAATATTTTTATTGACTTTCTCCAATTGTATACACAGTTTAGTTTTAAAAAAAACATTTAACATACTCTAAAATCACATTTGACATATAGTACAAAAATATACTCTATAAAAAATAATCTCTCAAATTTTTAAAAATGGTGTAACCAGAAATATACACAATCATGTACAATTTTTTCATGAAAAAAAATTATTTTCCATTAATAAATAAAATATTTAAAAAATTACAAACAGAAAAATTTACAATTTAAATAATTTTGATTCATAGTTCAATCACATAACTTTGATTGCGACTTTGAAAACACACGTTATTTATTATTTTTTTTACCAGTATTAACAAAAAACAAATGTTTGAGAACAAGAGATAAAATTTTGAATTGGAAAAATAACGAAATAAAATATTAAAATTCAAAATTTAAAAATTTGTTTGAAATCTAACTTTTCATATTACGTATTTTCAAACAAATTTGTTCTGAGCGCTCAAACTTAAAAAGAATTAAAGTTAAAATTCATCAAGATTGCACTTTTTTTACAATTAAACTATGTTTTCACTTTTTATTGTTGAAGAAAACAGCCAACAGGCAATAAAATTTTGTACACACAATAAGGACCTCGAACCATACTGAGTAAATATTCCACGTGACCCCCGAATTTGAATAACACCACTAAAAAGCATCAAAACTTTACACCAATGCAAATAACCTATTTCTGTTCCAAGTTATCATGTTGAAGTCATCATTTTTACTTAGCGAGTTTTATATACATAACCTTGAATTTGTTTTCAGTTATTTTCTCAATTTTGAGCAAGAGATTAATTTGTTCAGATTAACAATCAATACGCGTTAGTAATTAAGAAATTTAAAATGAGACAAAAAAAAAACTTTAGATTGAATATACGATGACTGACTTAAAATAGTAGCATTCCTATTACTTAACATTTTCCAATATTCATCAATTTTTTTTATATGACATAATTTAAGGATAATTTGAATAATTTTTCGCCTCAAATCTGGTTAGTTGACGTAAATTTATATATGAAAGTTTTATAGTTCTCTCATATAATCGAAATGGTTGGTTTTAGGCCCATTTCACAATTGATTTGAAATTTTGTTCGCTTTTCCAAGCTTCTGTAGTCCACGTTAATGGAATGTGTTAATAGTAAATGTCGAACGCAGCACACACACAACACCCTGTAGAGAAGAACCGCAACAGTCCTCTGTAGTTAACTGTGAAGAACTTGCGAATATTTGATTCACTCAACGATTGCTGTTACCGTTGGAATCGGAAACGGACACTTGCTCATCGGGGGAACTGATCACAACTGGTCCCGAGAAGGTTTTTCCCGCTACAAGCTCTTCAAGACCCTGAAACAATCGAATTTTACAAAAATCAATAACATTAACCGAAATAGGAGCAAATAAATTAGCAATGTTGGCCTACCAAATTACAGCACTACAAGCGACTGCAGCGCCATTTTATCAGTACTATAGACCGTAGAAAGTCTTGGCTTCCTCAACGATTCTAAGCTTACAGCTTTCATCTCCCATCAGCATTTTTCAAATTACTCACCTTCAGTGATTTGAAGTCTTTCTCTACTTCACCGATTCACTTATTGGGCAGTTTTTACATAGATCGTATTTTCTCACGATCTTACAGAAAGTTACCTTTCTAATTAAATTGAACTCATTGAATCTTGAGATTAAAAATGATTTCAAAACCGCAACGCATTCTATTTAAGATTCTGAATTGACCAGGAAAGATTTTTTTATTAGTTCTATAACACAGCACATACTTGTGTGCTAAATAGGTTCTAACAAAGGGGAGGTTGACACATTTAAAGTCTCCTTTCAATGTCAGAAGTAATTATTAGTAGTAGAGGTGACTTTTAATACTTATTTTATAGTTGTTATGACATCACAGAAGGCGGTATCTATTCAATAAATATGATTCAGATATCTCTATTTTTTGCATTTTGGTAGGCCAACAGAATTTGCTTATCTGGAGAAAAAATTTAGTAGATTCTTCACTTACCTCTCCTGCGTAAGACACTAGAGGAGAAATTTCACAAATTCCTACTGCGCTTTTTTCCTCTGCCCCGCTACAAATGAAACAAATAACATTTTTTAACAATTTCTTAGAAACAAATAGCAATAAACTCAATGTATTAAGTATTTTTCCATCAAGATATTAGATATTTCTTGTATATCTTTTCTAATAAGCATTGTATCATTCCCTAGTTAAAATTTATAGTTTCGAAATAACTTTTCCGAGATATATGTTTATGAAAGACAATAGAAAAACAAATTAAGTGCCTAATTATCTTTTAATAATTTAGTAGCCAATCTGCATGCTTTCATAAAACTTCTGATTTTGCCTAAAACATACATAGCGGTTCCAATGAGACCTGGACTACCTTAAGGTTAACGGGTTTGGAACAATTGTTCCTCACGAAGCACCTCGTCATTTTGAATCACGATCAGGTGAAGTGGTTCCACCTGTGCAAGCACCCTCTGCTCAATATCCATGCATTACTAGCGGAACGACTTTGGATGATACAAATTAACGTGGATATGCCTTCAAGCTACGGAGCTCCAGCAACGAAGTGAGGGAGAATGTGGTCACCCTCCCAATATCTGCCCGCGGCAAGCTGTTTCATTTTGCAGATATTACAGGAAACTGCTTGAAGCTACTGAGCAGCTAATTTTGCATAATAAGTGGGAACAAAAACACTCATTTGTAAATATCCCCAGCCCATCATTTCAAGTAATCTTAACTTACTTATATTAAACATTAAAGTGATTTAGTAAAAATAAATAATTAATCCTATATATTATCATGAATTCGAATTGCGGGGAAATTTTACTTTCTTAATTTGTTTTTAACTTTAAAATTAACAGTCTCGTAGAAGTGGAAAAAACCTTTTCCTACAGATCTTTTCCTTTCATTTAAATTTTTCATAAAATAAGTTTAAATGAAATAAAAGATTAATTTAGTAGTTGGAAACGCAAAGAAAAAAGCATAATTATAATAGGCCTTACTGAGATAAATCTTTTTAGCCAAGTTTCCAATACTTATAGATCAGGTTTATTATAATATAATAATTTGAAACATAATTCATAAGGTTCAATTATTTTATTGTTTTCCAACAAAAAAAATTTGATAAAAATAACATCAATAGGGAATAAAGAGAATTGCTAGCATGAATAATGAGTAGTATACTTACTCTTTCTTTTCTTCAGAAATTGGTCCATTAAGATCCCTGCAAATAATAAAATTAACATATTTAATATGTGTACTTCCAAAAAGAAAATGTTTTAAATTTGTAACTTCATATAAGAAAATAAATACAGAATACAAAAATAGGCAAATCCTATCTTACATCAAAAATTCTGAATTCTAAGGAATTATGAGTTTCATAGACCCTTTATTATTAAGTAAAACTTGGCAATAAACGGTTTATGGTCTTGTTCTCAATATTTTACCTGGAGACTTTTATAGTACTCAATTCTTTGTGGTTCGTATGTTAGAAAATCCATAGCTTGAGGAAACAAAGGCTTATAGATAAATTATAAATCTGGGAAGAAACTGGACATCTACCAAGGGAATGGGAAAAGGCCATAATTATTCTTATTAAGAAACTAAATAAGAATAGCGTCCCAGAAGATTTTAGAGCAATAGCTCTCAATTGTACGGCAAATAAGATAAAGAAGAAAATATTATCCTAATTTGTCTACATTTCTTTCATGACAAAAACAATATTTTGCTTTGTGAGCAATGATTTAGGTAGAGGCCACAACACCGTAGACCAATTTCTTAACTTTGTCCAGAAAACTAGGAATGCTCAGAACCTCAAACCAACGCATCACTCTGTAGCAGCTCTTCTGGACATAACAAAAACTTTTGATAGTTTGCAAACACAAATTAACTATCAAGCTTCATAATACCTTTAACATCTAGCAGAGTTTTATCAGAGATTTATCAGAGTTCAGTTTAACAAAGAGCTCTCAGACACTTTTCACCTTAGTCAAGGCGTTCCACAGGCTACAGTTCTTAGCCCAACTCTTCATACTTGGCTGGTGCAGAAAGAATTCTCTTCTGGTACATGTATTAGTATGTTTGCAGATGACATTGCTCTTCGGTGCTCTGGTGCTGATATAAATGTTCTTGATTCTAAATTAAACAACTCATTCAAATGACCATGATTTATTAAACGTGGCACAACCACCTTGAGTGAACATTATGTACTTTCGGTTAAATTCAGAATTCAAACTCACAATCTTTTGGTAATGAGAATGACATTCAAACCAATCAGACCATCCGGCTCCTTAACGTTAAAAGTAGGAATCAAACTTAACAGCTGTTGGTTTGGTTTGTAGATCAACGGTCTTTTTACAAACAAGGGACATTACGGGATCGAGTCTGTTAGGCTTAGTGCCAAAAGCAGAGGCTTTTATACCTAAAAGTGCCCAGCTCTCAACAGATGATATACGCAAGCCTACAGTTTACGAAGGCAACCACCTCGATAGAAGCTCGATGTAACCATTGCAGGCCCTCATCATGAGAGTAAAACTCGCATTTTGAGAACTTACTTTTCCTTGGCTGAATTGGCACCTTTAGAAAAATTTGTTTTTATAGTGCATTTTTTTAAACTCAATACCGAACCATTAATTCTTTGAATTGTCCATCTATATCTCAGTTTTCTAATGCACCGCTTTCCGGAACTCGCTAGTATTCCATCATTGGAATATCGTCCAATTCGATGGAATGATTCTTTTCAAAATCGACCAATTATGTCGGTCCAAGATGGTATTCAAGTTTTCACTATCGTACACCAGTTTGCTCGGTTCATCAGTAATACGAGTACAAGTTAGTACGAAGTGGAGGCAGTCTCCAATAACATTGAATGGGTGACATAACTCACTAACCGGGTACCCTTTTTATAAATATATTCCGGAGAGCGTCCATGCCCAGTCGCAATTTGGGCAATAGTTGCATTCCCAATAACTCTTTACAGTCATAGAGCCACAGAATTGAAAGGTCTACCAGTCAACCTCAGTTTTCCCATCTCTGTTCCCACATTCTTTGCCTCTTCATGTAGCACCTTTATTAGATGTGATAGGTCAAGCGTTGGCTCTGGTAAATCCGTAGCTCTCTTTGCCATTTCATATGTTCTCTCTTTGCCCAGAGTGTCTTTGTAAGCACAAACGTAATGCAATCGTATCTTTCGGCACTTTGAAACCTCCATAAATGAATCTTTAAATTTTTGAACCAAGTTGTTGTGGTTACACGGACCTGGAAGCGAGTTTAAGTATGATAGCGACTATTACACGTTTCCCAACTTATATTGTTTTTGAGCCAGTCCAGCGCTATACTCCACCTGAAAGACTGAATTACCTTCAAGTCGAACACCATCATAATAACCTTCTGACCCAAAGTAAAATGTTACCAAGGCCAAACCGCCTTTATCTCAATACCAGAACCATCTGTTTAAAGATTCAAACCCACTTTGTTTGGCTTCTCACTATCGAATGGCAACGCTCACTCGTTTCGCTGGGTGATACTTCCAGGTATAAACCATTTGCTCAACATCTGCTAAAACGAAATGATTCTCGTAGATAGCTCCCTTACGTTCTAACAATACCATGAACTTTGCAAACTATACTTGCTTTTATATCTAATGGTAGGACACCCGTTAGAACTTGTATCGCTACCGTAGTTTGTTTGTTTGGTTGGGTTTTGCGGAGCAAGATCCAAAGAGGACAAGCTGCGCCATATCGCTACCGTAGAGTGGGTCCTATAGTAATCAGTGATAGTAACACGTGCAGGTCATTGCACACTTTGTAGGTGGTCACAGTATAGGTCGTACAATCCAACCTGTCCCCGTGCACCAACGCCAAATAATACCACGCGCTCAGTGCCACTCCTATAAAGGCGTTTCAGAAGCTCAGGCTTACGCCCAAACAATACTCTTGAAGTATGTTGGAGAGCCATGGTCATGTTGACCACGTTTTGTCAGATATGCTTAAGATGGTTATTAAGCGTGATCGCACTATCGTATGTGACTGGTAAGAATTTTAGCTCCTGCACTGATTTCACTGAGGATTCATCTCGCCTGAAGACCAAAGATCGTTTTAATTTACACCTCCTACTGACAGTTAATGCTCTCATTTTGTTTGGATTAGACCGGACCCAGTTTTAAGTGGATTCCAACTCTTAACATATAAGCCCAAAATGGAATTCGACTTACGAACTGTAGCAGCCGAGAGGGGTAACCAGCCATACAGCTGAGTCGAAGGTAGACCCATCAACATATTTACACGGCCATAAACATAGGAAATGTGTAGGTTTTATGCATAATATAATAAGTGGATAAAATCGAGAAATCGGTGGATCAACCGTCCCAAACAATTTAAAAATAAAAAATTTGGTAGAATCTATCAAAGCGGAGCGAAGTCTGGAATTCTACTCTGCGGAAGGCCATGGCCCACCCTGGACTACGCATGACTGAAGAAGGAAATAATAAGAGTAATCTTCTCACTAAATCTGTTGCTACCACAGCAAGGCTATAAATGCATTTTATTTTTTTTAAAGACACAGACTACAAGTAAAGGATATTTCTGAAACTCTAAGAAACTGTAACCAACTTACACAGAAACGAAGCTGCCACTTTCGTCGTCGAACCTGCCGCCTGCCTGCCTGACGTACTGCCTGTGCAGCGCGTACAGGGAGAGTCGGGCGGTGGTGGGAGTGTCTTTCGGAGCGTCGTCCGCATTCTTCAAGGGGGAGAACTCCTCTTCTCTGCGTACTTCCCACGCCGCAAATTTACTGTAAAAGGGAATTTCATTAATAGATTAGAACATTTCAATACAGTAATACTGGTAACTTTTTATTCTAAAAGGAAATGAAAAATGTATTTTAGAATTATGAAGTTATGAATTCAATTAGAAAGGACAATTGAGTCGGTTCGTCACTCTATAGGAAAAAAAAAAAGGATACATTACAGGGACAGGCAACCTTTACAGTGCTGTGATTATTGTGTATCTGCCAATAGGGTTACAACATAATGCATAAGAAATAGTGGAAAATATTCTATTAATATAATCATGCAAAATAATTGAGGAAATAGAACTGAAGAATATAAATTTAGAATTTTGTAAACGAAATATTCATTTATATATAAGATTTTTTTATATATTAATTATTCACCATTACAAACATTTGCCTTTTGCCCGATGGTACAGAGAATACAGCGCACCAGATTCGGTATGCTTGCCAGAAGTTGCGACTTGTGAATATTACGCAGAACATTTACATTTCATCTCGTTGGATGTGAAATTAAAGAAATTTTTTCGATTGATGGCTGTAGAGATCTATATTTCATAAAACATCGATCGAACAGTTTGAGATTCATGCTGGTTAGAAAAATGACTTTAGATTCATGCTTGTTCAGATTCATACAGGTTAGCAGTTTAGAAGCTAAAGATCAGCCACAAAACAGATGGAAATCATTTGCTCAAAGCTAATCAAAAACATGTAAATAAAGTCTGATGTTGCGAAAAAGAAATGGATTTCTTTTTCTCCAATCTAATACTGATAAATTGACAAAAAATAGTAGAATAACCATAAATAGCTGCCTTAAAAAATGTTACAATAAAATTTAAATAGAAATAGGAGAATATACGAATTACTAACAATAGAATGAAAATGGAAGTATGCATGAACATGTGTACATTCACATCAGTTTACATATAATCCTGTATACACATGTACCTGCACACACATATTAGTTTAAATAGACAATTTGTGTGTATCAAACAATTTATAAAAAGGATAACACAGTATTTTAGAACTTGATCAAGTTTAATTTAAACATCAATTAATTTAAAGCATTTGTTTTTATGAAGCACAACAAGGAAGCGAAGACTGATACGTACTCAGAGAATTCGAAGACGTCGAAAACGAATTTCTCTAGTTTGATTCCATTGGGCTTGATGGGCGTCACCACCTTGCCATCGTCTCCAACGAAAGGAATTTTCTTCTGTGCGACATGGTACTTCAATTTTTTGTCACCACTAAAAAGTAAAAACAGAAATTGATACTAATAGTTTATGTAAAAAAAAAAAAAAAAAACTTATATTTACAAAGTCGCTAAATATTAGCGATAGGGAAAATTTTCTAAAACTGTTAACATTAAGAAATTTCTCATTTAAGGAAATTTATGGAAGGGATTTAAAAATAGAGTAGAAAACAGCATTTTACTATAGTCAAAATATTTCTGCATGATTGACTGTACAACTTCGAGCTTCCGACTAAAAAGAAAAAAAAATAATCTACGTTGCTTAATGTTGGGGATCTCGTTATAACGTAACTGACTTAACTCGTTAACTCTTTGGGCACATTCGACGAGTGAGACTCGTCATCTGCTTACTCCAATACAATAGTCTTCAAATAATTCAATACTCAAAAGGTTAACCAATGTGTAACGGCCAACCAGTGGTTATCTTCTTAACTGTTATTCACATAATTGAATTTCTAAATTAATATAAATAAAGGGAAATTAAAGATTTTAATTGATTACATACATTAATAATTAAGAGATAGATTTGAACATAGTTTAAAAATTGCCAGGCCTGATTAAATTCGTTATCGACGGTCATTTTTCTGCACATGCTTGAAAGCTGATTTCACGATTCTACACTTCTAAATAAATTTCACTATAAATATTCATATGCATGATAGGAATTGAACTCACGAGCTATTAAACTGGAGGAATGGTTTGATTCGTTACTTATAACGTTCATCATCTTCACACACACCAAAAAAATTAGACCGGGACTTACGGCTTAAAGTGGATTCCGAACCACTACAAACATCCATGTCCAAGGTGGGTTTCAGATCCACGGACTTTTGAACCGGAGGTAAGAGATTAAACTGGGGGAAAGAGCAATAAGCACACACAGTTGTTAGCCGTCTTTAATACTTTAAAACTAATAAAAAATTTACGTCTGGTTACATTAGAAATCAGCTCAAATTATGAAAATCATAAATTATAAAAACAATTTTATTGATAAAATCGGAACATCAAAGTGCAAACAAATTTGCCAATTTTCTATCAATGAGAGGAATTCCT
Source organism: Latrodectus geometricus (assembly GCA_026290005.1). Taxonomy (NCBI): domain Eukaryota; kingdom Metazoa; phylum Arthropoda; class Arachnida; order Araneae; family Theridiidae; genus Latrodectus; species Latrodectus geometricus. The sequence goes on along the minus strand of JAPDSC010079632.1, from coordinate 10,852 downwards.
TAACATATTAGGTATTTCAAAGTTAATTTTTTATATTTTAAATTAACTGTTAATGACTAAAAAATTAATGACTAGGTAAAAATAATTTACAATAAATAAGTTTTCCTTAAATACCAAATCTGTTAAATTTTGGTAACATGAAGTTAAATCTACATTTGCCTAGAAGATATTACATCTGAACAAACAACAAATTTTAAATATTTAGCAGAATATTTAAAAATCTAAATTAAGTGGCACGACAGCCCACATGGAGCCGAAGGCTTACAGTGCCCCATAACTGTTTTCTTGACCAACGACACTGAGGTGGGAACATATGTCCGGTTAGATGTTTAGCCTAAATGAAGCCGCAACGTTTAGTTTAAAAGAATGCTCGGTATTCAGTTTTACAAACCTACTGCAAGGATGAGTCGACCTTGCTCAGTCCGAGGATAGAACCTTAGTGCTTCGCACTCCTAACGCACAGGTCCACATCACTATGACTCCGGTCTTCATTTAAAGATATAGTAACTCTTGAATTTCACATTGCTCAAATATGATAAACTTACACTTTTGAGCACTTCAAAAAGTGCAATCTCTTATTAAGTTAGTTTAAAAAAGCAAGTGCAGGGATTTACCTTCCGATCTGGTGGAGGAAGTCCACCGTGAAGAAGTGATTGCAGATGTTGCCGGCGTTGAAAGTAAGCCTGCCGTCGAGGTTCCTCTTCTCGGCGGTGGACAGGGAAATCTCGCTGTACTCCACCACTTGGAATTTCCCGCCAACCCTGCAGACGACGCCAACAGCTTCTGTCGGAACAACCTTCTCAACCACCTGCAAGTATAAGTTAAGTCTGACTCATTCCAGGTACTAATAAATAAACTGAAACCAATGATTAAACATCAAAGATATCGATATCATAAGAATTTTGTAAATATTCAGTACCACAAAAATTCATGTTTTTTTTTTTTTTTTTTTTTTTTACACTAGGATTATAAAACACAGAAGATATGACAGATCGACACCACAAAAATGTTCTAAGTATAAAAAATATAAGTATTCGAACAATCAATGCGTATGGCCTTCCAGGTCACTCTATAATTCTTTTTTGCACACGATGGTTAATTCGAAAGAAATTTAAACACTAAAATTAACCTCGAACTATACTAAGAATTATGGTGGAGGTCATAGTAGATGCCAAGAACTATCTACCAATTTGGTTTATTGTGATTCAACGGTAAATTCTTGTTAACTTGAGTTAGAGAGCATGACTTACATTTCTAAATAGATTTCACGCCAAGCTTCCGGCCCCAGGATTGTAATGGAACCCACAAATTATGGAACTGAAAACCAGAGTGCTAACCATTAGCCTCTGCCACCTCAGCAGCTTGCAGCTCAAATTTACACGTTGAAGCAAAGGAGGAACCAGGTAAAACCAACACTCACTCCGAAATAGGTAGAAAATAAAATCACAATACTTATATAGTCCATTCTCGGCAGACTAGAATTTAGCCTTTCAGAGATTTCACAGTGCATCCAGTGTCTTCTGGGCTTTAATGAAAGTCGAACACTATCGGGGACTTACTACTCCAGACTATGTATGCATTGAATCAGAAGTCCATACAGGTGTGAAAGATAAGCTAAACTTATAGATTGGAATTGTCTATCACAATGATCACGCTTTTTCAGAGACATAATTGTAACGATTATAATAATTGTATTTTATAATTGGACCAATCACAATTAAAGTATAATTGGACCAGTGTCTATGGATTAAAGTGGATTGAGGGAATTGAACCACTAATTACTGAACACATTAGACTTAAGCACTAACATTCAAATAACTCATTCCTGCGATCGGAAACTAGAGACAGAACTACAATGTTCATTTAGAAAACACAAGTCAAACTCGGACTGTTGCATTTAAACACACACACACACATTATATATATATATAATATATATACATATATATATATATTAGTTTGGGGAAAAAGTTATCCATTATTTTTTCGGTAGACGTCTGTAGTGATCGATATCTCGTGAGGTATCTATCGAACAATTTCAGAATTATGCTCGTTGGAAAGGTGACATTTGACACTAAAATATTCTCTTGCGGTATGCGAAAATGCTAACCAGGTGGCTAAAATTGTGAAAGGTGTTTATCGTCCTATATATGACTGTAACAACCAGTTACACACAATTTTGGTTTCATCGATTCCGTTTGGGTATTTGGATGCTAAAGATGCACCTCGCATGGATACAACATCGTCGAGAATGTCTATAAAGTATCAAAAATGATCAAACTGGACAGCATGTCAGCAGTCGTAGCTTCGCACAAGACCTAAAAATCTACATGAAAACTGTTTTAAACCTTTTTACAAAGCGAATATGAAAGAAGTTACAAAAAGTTCACGCAAAAATAATGGATTTCTTTCTCCCCAATCTATAATATATATATATATATATATATATATATATATATATATATATATATAAATTCAATTCAGATCCACGAAGAAAAATTTTGTTATTAAATTTCCCTTTGTCCGTTTGTGAAGCAAGGGTCGTCACCGTTCATCCAGTTTATCATTGCGTATCCTTCATATATTAATTATATTTATGCTTCGTAAAGATTCGATCCGAAAACTTTGATTTAACGCTGATGCTCTACGAAATTTGCCATTGCAAGACAAATTTTTCATTTCATTACATTGCAAAAAAGAAGAAGTCCTTTATAAATAATTTCCATTCATTTTTTTTTAATTAGAAAACATTTTCTCTCACATACATAATTTCCATTTCTCCCTCTAATTTATTTCACTTATGAAAACAATAGAAAAAATATAAAAACAATTTCACTGATAGACATGAAAGTTGAGTTTTCAAAGGAAATAATAAAAGAAACAAGATAAAAAAAATTAATTTAAGAATATAAGAAGTGTAAAGATAGTGATAGTAACTGTTGATGCCAACAGATGGCACCACCACACAATATTTTTGCGCATATAAAACTAAAATTAATTAAATTTAATATTGGAAAAATTTGAACATGAGTAGATGAATGGTTTTGAACTTAAGTGGAAGTATTTCATAAGTAAATGAAAATTTGAACAAGATTTAGAGTGTGAACTAATAGTAGGAATTGGAAAATGAATGGGTTTGCACACTGAGGAATAAACTCTGCAATTTACTTTGGCAGCGCAGTTGGCGTCCTTGCTGACACAGTAGCCGATGAAGACAGGGTCGGCCATCTTCACCAGGATGTTGTCGACGCAGTACACGTGCACGTAGCGGATTCCTCTCTTGCTCATGTTCTCCAGGATGCCCCGTTGGCGGAGGGCTCGAAACAGACCCCCGTTGCCATCTGTTCACACCAAAGAATACAGTATATTAAACACATGAAGTAGCCATTTTAAAATTATGTACAAATTTATAAAAAAAACTTCTAAAAAAGTAGAAAACTATAAATATTGCTGAAGTAATAAACAGAGAATGTATTTTAAAATAATGTAAAATGCACTCAATTCATACTATAAGAACGTTTTTCTGCATTATCTGATTTTTAAAATTTTTTTTCTCTTTTTTCCCGCCCTTCCTTAACCCTTCTTTGCATGATTTTTTCTTTATTGGTGAAATTAATCAAGTTGATATAATTCATGTTCAAAATGAAAGGAAAAATGGTTAAAAAAATCTTAGTATATATTTATAGTATAAATTGAGCAAAAAACAATATGCTAAAAATTTCCATCATCATCCAAAGTTAGATCATTAGCTTAGTACTCAATAGAAATAAAAGAGGAAAATAACAGAAACACGTGTTACAAACCTTTCTTCCACTCATTTTCAATTTTTTAGCAATAGAAACTCTAATATAATAAAACAAAATTATAAACGAAATCATACGTTTATTGCAACTACAACAAACAGCGGAATGAGACAACTTTAAGCACTGATAATGACACTTGTTTATTTTTGACAGCTATGTTTCTTTTTATGCAATGGACATTAAAAAGGTATCCAAACACGATCCACTTAAAGTGAACTTGTTCTTTTATATAATTTTTGGGCATTATAGGTTACGATGGAAATTTCCACCATTATGCAAAGAATGGTTAAATCTCTTTGTGCCTTTTTGTTTTTTCTAATTTATTTTTTTTTAACCAGCATTGACAAAGTTAATAAGAAGCAATCAAATATTATTGAGACGATTGTTTTTAAAAAAAATTGAAATTAGGTTCCCCAACTATGAACTCTAAAGTCATCGACCAAAGCATGGAGGATTAGTAACTAATGAAGCATGCTGAATGTCAAGAATGCTTAAGTAATGAAATTCCTGGGTTTTGAAATTTTCTCATTCAAGGTCTGATTACAGCTCTGCCTAACCTCGTTATAATCTGAAGGCCTGAAAAAAATAATCTTTAAATATCACTCCTCCAATTTTTTAAAATTAGTCACTTAAAATTACAATTTTAATGCAAATCTTTATTTCATTTGATTAGGTTTAGCTTGTTTATTGATCAACGGACATTTTTCCGTACATTAGGCCTTATAGACAAGGACCTATAGTTTGCAGTGATTTTTAAAGAAACAGACACCCAAGTTTAAGATGAGAAAAGAACACACTGTTGGACTGATGATCAAGGCATTAATCCTTCTGCAGCAAACTCGTTTAAATCTTTGTGAGAACTAAAAACTGCTTATTTGGACGTACGCATTACCGAAGATTAAGTTAAATTATCTTGTTAACATCAAGAAATTTAGGGAACAATTGAGGCTCGTTAGACTTATAAGTGCATTTTATCACTTCCATTAATTCTTCAATGTATGTAAAATGTTGCCATTGGAATAAAAGGGTTGCTTTAGGTCAATTGAAATTTGGCATAACTTTCCTTTTAGAATATCTCGAACAGCACATTTTGTATTTTGAATATTAACCTTTCTTTACGCAATACACACACATAAATTCCTCTTTTTCAACCATATTCAAAAATATACGATTAAATATTTAGCAAATTATCTGGTGTATTTTTTTTTCATTAAATTAGTCGCAAAAGGCAGATAGGCTGCTTTTTTTCTTCAAATCACATGATATTCTTGCCTCTTTTATCAAACAAGATATCCCTTTTCATCAAATATTCCTTCCATAAAGTGCTGTTCCTTCTTTCATTGCACTGTTTAAGTTTTTTGTTACTTACGTAACTGCACAGTTTTACGACTTTAAATTCTATTAACCACTTCTCTTACAAATTTTTTTGAAAAAAATTGCAAAAAATCACATTTTTTTATTTTATTGCTAAATATAAGGAAACGAAACAAAACAAAATATGTAGGTTTTAAGTTGAATTTTTAATTTTTCACTGGTGTAAAAGCATGTAGTTTTAATATTAGTTTGCAATCCCGAGTTATCTCGGTCAAAAAGTTAAATATTAGTCTTTGTATGATAGTTTTTGAAACAAAGGACAAACCTGACATTCCGGCATCATCACCATTATTTTACTTTTTTTCAACACAACTATCCTCCTTTGTACATTACTAATTCACAAGCCGTCGTATACTATACCATAGAGAAACATGTGGCCAAACCCGGAAAAGAACCGCGATATTAAAGAAAAGGCAAATTGCATGTTAAAACAGAATATTTCCTTTCATTTCCTCCAGGCCGAGTAAAAACGTGATAAAACAAATCGTACTAACAATTTTGCTTCACCCGAGTTTTCTCGGGATAAAAATTAACTGCAATATATACGAACCCGAGATAACTCGGAATAATAAGGCAAGCGGTTAATATCTCAAATAAAACCGGAATTTTATAGAGCATGGTATTGGTTTTGCATGCACACAAAAATAAAATCAAATAACCCGTGACTAACGATGTTTCACTTACCTGGAGCTTTTGCAATTTTCCAGGGAGTTTCCAGGATAATTTTCCCTTCTTGTGTGAGGCAAGGGAGCATGAACTGCTCGAACACCATCAGGTTCTCCTTCTGCAGGCCGAAGTAGTTGTGCTTGGAGAAGAACTCGAGGGTCGGCTCCATGGTGTGCTCGCTCGTCATTATGTACCTAAAACGAAGCACAGCTCATTTAATTAAAAAAGCAAAATACTGGATTGAAAATTTTCCGCTGTAAAATTTTTTTTTTTATAGTAAGCAAGGAATTTGGGTACTGTAGCATTTATAACAAAATATGCCCTCAGTTATATTCTGGTAAACGAAAACTATTCTTCAATTACATATCAATACCCAGGTAGAGTTATCAAATTATTGGAAACACCTTATATTTTATAGCGAATCCTTTTGATCAATATGGTGTAGGGCCACCTTCGGCATGTAATGGAGCTTAGATTAGTCTAGGAATCGATTCAGATCAGTGATGATGAGTATTCAGAGGAATATTGTATCATTGTTCATGAAGATAACGTGGAAGTTCTAGGAGAGGTAACAGTGAAGGAAGTATTGTAAGTGTGACATTGTTTTACCATAACGGTTCAATCATTTCGAGGTAAGGTGACTTTGGGACAGAGATAAATGCTTAACTTCTTCCCAGTGTTCATCAAACTGTGATTGAAAAAGTCATGTATCATGAATGGGTGTATTATCAACTGGGAAATTCCATCTCTCGATGGAAACAGTTCGCATCATAGGATGTATTTGGTCAGTTAATATTTCTAGTAGTTCTCCATACAGATCCTTTCAGGTTATGATTGGGGTCCAACAGAAAACAACGAAGGCCCTTACCTGATGTAGACCCACCTCTGCTTCAGTTGGAAGGAGACCATCACGATCTTACGCTTATACAGGAGTCCCCTAAGCGTGCACACGTCCTGTTGTAAGGAAGTATAAACTACGATTCGTCATATTTTCTTCCGCTCATCGATCCACCAGGTCTTGCGAGTTTGACACCACTGTTAGAGGTTTGACATTAACATCTGTGATAAGTGGTCTGAATTGCTTCCGACGTAAGTATTATGCTTAAGGTGTCTTAACTGTAACCACTGACCAGATGCTGACCGAATTCTGAGGTCACTATTGTTACAGATCGATTTTCAGTGATTGCAATCCGTTTCAATACTTGTCATCCTTTTTCACAATCTCTTTCCATTCTTCATTGATGACTTTACTTGATTGTGACAAACATTTGAGTGAATTCCAAACCACTATCAACAATTTCGACAGGTGTGGAAATTGAAACCATGAACTGTTAAACTGAAGGCAGAACGTTAACTATTCAGTTGCCTGCTCAGCCTGATTAGACAATCAGCCTAAGTGCATACATTTTACATTCACTTAACAATCATGACAAACATTCATACCCAAGCCAGAGGTGGAAGGTCAAACTCGCGTACTACACGACTGAAAGCCAAAATATTAACCATTCAAAGATGTGATTGGTGAAGGTTTATCTCTTATTCCAATACAACAAAAGTTTTCATTCTAAAGAATGTAGTCCTTTAACAAGGCGCAGTAGTGGCTTCGAGTATAAGTTATTTTTTTCTTCAAACCTAATAAACAAGTGTAACAATTTTACATTGAAATTTCATAAAATATCTGGCCTCTATGACTACAACTCGCTAATTAAATTTTTTACAATTTTATTTACCTATTTATTAAGAAATTGTAATCCATATCGCCATGTAATCATTTCTTTAAAACACAATAAATGCACGTATATTGGATTTGATACTGATTTCCTACAGGTGCTACACCTGTTGATTTAAATTTTCCTCTCTTGAGTGTGTTTACTTTATTTCCTCAAAACTTTTTCATCTTATTTAGAGCTTTCATTTTAATTCATAGTGCTCAACTCACACAGAAAAAAATTTCCTGTGTGTTCGAAGTTCCCGTTTACAGCTTTGGATCTCTATGAATGGTAACATTTTTTGAATTTCCTTTTTGATTTTTCTTTTTTAAAAATTATCATTCCGTAACTTTTAATTCTATTTGGTCTAGCTTATATATATATATATATATATATATATATTAAATAAACGTGTGTCAATATGCATATCATAAAGATCAAGCTCTTCAATCGAAAAGAATATTCCGATATCTTCTTATATTCTCCCAACCCCCGAAAAAATTTTGTTTTTCCTCTAAGGAACAGAAGACGCCGATTTCGGTCGGATCTTTGTCACAAGCAGAAGAGCTAGGACGTTACTCACCAGGGGATGGTGCCTCTCTTTCCCGTCAGTTTCTCGGCCATCTCTTCTAGCTTGAGCAGCCTCTCGCCCTGCAACTGATAGAGGGTCTTCCTGGAGGGCAGCCCCACGTCGTACATGCCTTTAGGGTAGTCAACCCCGAGCCTGGTGCCTTGTCCTCCAGCCAACAGCAAAGCGGCCACTCGCCCCTCCGCGATTTCACGAAGACCTGCAAAGTCAACAAGATACACTTAATGTCATTGGTAATGGAAGAATCTCATTGTTATACACTATTTTATAAGCAAAAAGTTGCTTTTGCTACTAATAAAATAAAGTATCAAAACAATCAAAGTTCTGAAGCAAAAAGTTTTGATGCAGAAGTCGGAATGGGAATGGTAGCCAAATGTCGGAATGGTAGCCAAATGTCGGAATGGTAGCCAAATGACGAATCCCATGCTCAGAAGAAATGGAAAAATTTTGAATCTTCCATCGATTTGCTGTAAACCACAATATGAACCTGATTAATTTTCAAGTTAATGGCTAATTTTTGCATATGAACAATGAAAAATACTAGCTGCTTTCTCAAATTAAAAACATTAAAAATTTTAATTGAGAGAATTTCAGATTTAAAATGCTAGACTAGTGATAATTGGATATAATTTGAGTCATTGAACAAGCGATTGTATTTTCTTAATGACATTTTTCACAGGGAGGTCAAATACGAAAATAGGCGTAGCACTTACTTTAAATGGAATCACAGTTTGTTGCATTATTTTGAAAGTCAGTTTTCAATTTTATTATTAGTGAATTAAATGTATTTAACTGCATAGAAACTAATGTTTAAGAGTAGTGAGTTGATTTAATTGTCGATCAATGGTTATTTTTTTGAATTAGACTGAATAAGAGCTAATTAGACTGGAGCCTAGATAGTAAAGAGGATTCTGAAACACTACGAACCACCAAGTTCTAGGTGGGATTCGAACTCACGAGCTATTGACCGAAGGTAAAAGCGTTAACCATTTGGCTGTATCTGACTATGTAGTGAATATATAAAACCAAGATAGACAGGTCTTATGAAGAGAAACAAGACGGGCAGTACGATAGAACCTTTTTAAGTTATCAAATGTGACTGATATTACCCAAGAACTATTTAAGGAATCTCCTCTTGACCAGAGCAATGTTTTTTTGAGGTTATTTTTTTACACACACGAGTTTATTGGACCAAGAATACCAGTTTAAAGTGGATTTGGAACTATTACAAATACCGAAGCCCAAAGTGGGATTCAAACCCACGAGCTGTTGAACCGATGGTTAGCAAGAGCGCTAACCATTTGGCTGCCAGTTCATCACATCAATGTAGGAACATTGAATCCTACAAAACTTTTAACATTTGGGTGTATTTAAGGGTTTCGGGAACCCATGAATCGCAATTACAAAGCAAAACCTTACATTTTAACACATAAAAATAGTAAATACTTCTTTTTATAAAGAATGACCCAATAGTATCTGGGAAGAAATTGGCTTATAAATGTCTGAATATTCAGGTACCAATTTAGTACGTTTGAAGTAAACCAAACCCACGATATACAATGAAAGCCCACGAATAACTGGCTAATACACAGTGGTTATCTTTTCTCTGTTCCCCATTTCAAACTCCAATGCCCAAAGTTGGTATGAATTCTATAACTAGAAAACTGTGCAACAATCAGTGCTGTGCAACACTGTGCAACAGACAGTGGTATTACGAAAACATTTTTCTAAGAATTTTTATAATCAACTTAATACAAATTTCCTGTTAAATTTTTTTAAATACTTTCCTCCTTTCCAGATTAATAGAAGAAAAAAAAGGAAGCCAAGTTAAAAAAAGAAGTTGGTTTGTATCGTTAAGATCACACTCAGTTTTTGCAAACTTTTACAAATTGGTTTCGTTTCTTTCTGATTCAATCATATTTTACCTGAGAGTTAGACTTGAACTCATAAACTGTTGATCTGAAGGCTAGAGCACAAGATATTCAGATGCCCTAACTTGGTTTCACACTTCGAAACATGATTTTAAAAGGATATTAAATCAACGTAAATTCAGCTGCTCTTGGCTGTTCAAAGTGAAGTGGATTTCAAACCAGTGAATAATAAATCAGAGCGCTTATTTATATAAAGTTACAAATTCTGCAGCAAAACTAAAAAAAAATTCCGAATTTTTTTTTTTTTTTAAATCTTTATTTTTGTATTCGAAAAGAAAAAATATCAAACTCCAAAGCGTTAAGATTGTTGACATAACATTTCAAACCAATTCGATTAAAAGGCATCAACAATCACTTTCCCAGAATAAACAAATAGCGCGTGATCAAAATATAAAGTAGGAAAATAATGAGAAATCAAAACAAAAAAAACTAACAAAAAGGCGAGACTTCAACCGATTAACATTCCGTTGACTCTCCATTTTTATGAACCGGTCGCCACATTCAAGAACCCGTTACTTTCGCACGACCGTGGATTATTGGGGGGGATGACCTACTTTTCCTCTTAACCCACATGCCGATATCTTTTTCTCGTGTATAACGGGAACGTGTTTTCTGGAATAACTGGTTCTCCCCTTCCCCGTACTCGATTTCAAGATGAACGGTATTTATGGACAGACAATAACCAGTCGCAGTGAGAAAGGGAAAAAGAGATGAGAAATGCGGTGAAACTTGAAAAAACTAGAGAAAGTGCAGGAAAAAAAAAAATCATTTCACTCCTTC
>JAPDSC010079629.1:0-13720 GCA_026290005.1 Latrodectus geometricus | reverse complement strand
TGAATTTATTAACCAGGCATAAAATATAGCTTGGTCATAAAAGCATAATGAAGTGATAAAATTTATAAATGTTTTGTTTCATATATTTAGTGAAAAAAAATTGATGTAATTTTACCTTGACTTTTTTACACAGGATATTTTATTCTCATATTTGTTTATAATCTATTTATTTAAATACAGAAATCAGAAGGAAATGTGATCCTTCTTTTTTATTACTAGCACGTAAAAAATATTGGGAAAAGTACATGACACAAAGTTTATAATATCTTTATTAAAATATAGAAATAGGAAGGAAATATAATAATTGCAATCATTCTTTTTTTTTTTTTTTTAATGAGTAACAGGAAAGATATGTCTCAATGGGGGGCGAAATTTATTTCTCTGATAGAGTCCTGAAACTCGGCTCCATAGTTAAGCAAACAGGGTTGCTAAAACTAAATGTTCACATTGTATACCGCCAAATTATTACCACCACTTTCTTCAAGTGCGCATGCGTCATAATTCCCATCTGGAGCCGGGCTATGGACTCTACCTCGAGACACTAGTACAAAAATGCACTTAAAAATGAGTTGCTGTTATGCAAACGATTTTAATTTATTTTTGTGTCAGTCACACAAATAAATTAAAATCGTTTGCATAACAGCAAGTTAAGTTAGGATGTTGAATTTGGCAACAACAATTAAGTTACACTGAACATGTTTTTAATCTTTTGGAATTAAGCATAATGTTTGAAAGAATCTTATTATTCTATTTCCTTTTTAAGCACTGTTCTCTTTAATAACGGAACGGAAATAACAAAATATGTTTTTTAAACGGAAACAAAATATCCGTTTTATTATTAAAATGTTGGTGAGATATGTCTTCCAAAGGAATATAATCAACATTCAGATAAGTGTATTTAATTCTAAATTATTGCTATATTATATTCTATCATTTTTGTTATATCATATGAAATGAATACATATGTGTACTAGCAGTCCCATATATGTAATGTCTACATGTGATTCGAATTCATAAATTAATTTCTGATCTTTTTTTCGAATATTGCAAAAAAATTTGAAAATTTAAATGCCACTTTCAATCTGTTTTTCCTGAATTCGAATATTTTAACTTGATAAAAGAAAACGTTAGATGGTTAAATGCAAATTTTAAAAATTTATCCTAATTTCAATTTATAAAAAATTATTCGTTTGAAAATGAAAATAACATTTTAAATTGATATAAAATTAGTTCTTTATCAATAGATCCTACTGTGACAATTAAAAAAACATGCTTTGTTTTAAATTATAAAAAATAAAATATTATAAAATAATTACCAAACAATTGAGTTCTAATAAATAGTGAAAAATATAGCATTTATATTTTCTGAAAAATTTAAGGAACTCTTCCTGCATATATTTGATTCGGAATCGAATTTAAGAAACTTTTGATTTTGCACTAATGCTTTACTTTAAATTACAAAAAAAACAACCTGAATATTATTTTAAATGCCTCACCTCATAAAATTATCATCGAACAATTGGGTCTTAATTTTAAAAAATACAGCGTTTATATTCTCTGAAAAATTTAAAGTGCTTCGTGCTTGATTTGGGATCGAATTTTCTTTATTCGAATAATTATTATCGAACTTTAGATTTATCCTACTTTTGTTGGGTTTTAGTTTGCATTTGAATAACAGAGGATTCGGCTTATAAATATTCTTGGTAATATTATAAATAATGTAATATGAGTTTATATATATTTCCTGATTTTAGAATTGAGAAATTTTAACGATTTTTTGAATAAGTGTATTTTAATCCTAATAAGTTAAAATAATTTTAAAATATGAGGCTTATATTTGATACCGGATTATGATAATACATGAATCGTAATTCTTATTATAAATGTTTGATTAAAAGCCAAAAATGTACAACAAAAGTTACCATGCATTAGTAAAGGTAAAAAAGTTATTAATAATAATAAAATAATTATAAAAGTTATAAGTAAGTGTAAGTTATTAATATACACATTAGTGCGATTAGTTATAATTCATGGTTGGCTCTTAATATAGACAGTAAGTTCCAATTATATGAATTATATAATTGTTGGCGTTATGTAGAATATAAATTTCGATGTATTAAAAAAGTTACGGTATATTGAAGGCGATTTCATATCGCAATATTCGATATAGTCCCAAGGAGACAATGAACCTTAATTAACCGGGTAGTTACTTAACATGTCGATGCTAAACTTTTTTTATAAAAGTAATAAAATATTTTCATTAATTAAAATAAAAATTTTTGTAACTATAAAAATTATAAGGAATGTATAATTTTTATAAATGATATACATTATAAATATTTAAGTAAAATGCCATTTAAATGAAATAATTTCAAAAAGGAAAATGTTACCGAATATTGGTTAAAATAATTATTTTTATTTTATTTCAATGATTTAGACATACACTTTCCGTATGTTACTCAACATAGCAAAAAAAGTCTTCTATGTACGATCGCCGTCATGCTTCGCAAGGTACTTTATAAAACTTACTTTACAATTACCTTAAAAAATCCTAGAAACATTCGACTGTTTCGTTTTCGAACATTCGAAGAATTCACAAAATATTCTTGGTGAATGGCAGTATGATGTTTATATCCTCTAATCTGGTTAACCTGCTGCCCGTTTGACATTTGTGACTTTTACCTAGCGCTGGGTTATCGGTAGCAATGTTTCGACAACTTTTTCGAAGATAAAACTTTTTTCGAGTTTGTCAATTAGATATGTCAACCTTCTATTCTTTACCGCAAATTATAAAGTTTGGATGTTTTTAGAGTCAGAATAGTTAGGTGACTCTTTGCCACGTTCATTACCGAACAGCCGTTGCGCTTTCTGATTAGAAGGAACATGTCAATTTCAACCACGTGCTCAGGACCATTGAAGGACTTGTGGTTGTTAAACATATCCGAGGAGACATGTCGACACAGTCTGACTCAATACTTTTTGATTTGTCTGTAAACATCTAGATGTTCACTTGGGAAATTTCGCCACTTCAAGAATAGATTAGTTCCGTGATCTCTAACGATGACAGTTTGCTGTTGCATTGCCTGCTGACATCTTCAAAAGAGCATTTGCTTTTCTAAGAGACTGATTCGCTTGGTGGCAATATATGAGACTATGTATTTCTTTTCCTCCATCACATTTTAAACAAACAGAAAGGTTATTTTATGTCAAAGAAATTGAACAGCTGATTCTTTAGCGGCTGTCACAAGATAAAATTCCTCAGCTTTCATCTTAAACAAGCGTTAAATTAACAGATGAAAAAAATGGTTAAAACCAATAATTTTAGTGGCGCCACCTATGGATACATAAAATAATTACATAGTTAAGTAAGGTAGATAATATTTAGTGGGATTATACCCATTCTTCTAAAAAAATGATCATCAAGTAAATTATGAGTTATTCCGTTTAACTATTGACATGCTTAAGATAAATTTTATTTCTTTAACGCATTTAGATAAAACTCATCATGCTTCAAACAAAAAATCAGTTAATTTCAAATATAAGGTAAGTATTGAGAGGATTATTTTATTTTTAAAATTTCTACAAGTGTAATAAAAGCAATAAATTTGAAAAAAGGGAAAAAATTGTTTTGGAGAAAATAATTAATGAATTTATTGTAGTTATAGGATGTTTTGTGGTATAAAATTTGTGAACATTATTCTATTTATATTACATTTTTGGATATCATTTGGTAAATTTTGAATTTTCTGTGGACAAAAATATCCTGAAAATTTTGGAATGACATTGACATCTTGAAGACATTTTTAGATCAATTAGAGAACTTTTTTTTTGCATTTATTTCAGCAAATAAATATATATCCTATTTTTAATTCGTTGAGGTATGGAATTTAGAGTATATTTTATGTTTTGGGAGAAATTTTCTTATAACTAAAAATGTGAATAGCTATATCTAAAAGAACTTCCGCGAAATATTTCAATGGTTATAAAAATGAGACCGACAAATGTTTATTTTGTCGCCACGAGAATGCGGCACAACACGATCTATAAGTGTGCCATAAATTTTCAGCCTGAAACTTTCTGGGGAGAGGGGAAACGATATGAATAAATGCATTGCCAATTGACATGCAAGCCTTGTCAAATATTAGAGCTTTATTTGTCTATTATGAATTTATTTATGCGGTCATTTCAAATTTCTGATTGCTATTTTGAGTTAATAATACTTTCAATAGCTTTAAATAACATAATTAAGAAATAGTTAAGTTTTCTGTTTCATTTGGTGGTTAGCCTATACTTGAGGGTGCCCCTTGATTGTCGCTAATTTATTTTATGCATTTTATTTGGTTTATTAAGTTTGCGTATATTGTCTTCATTGCAATTTCATTTTATTTTGGCCGCCATACCGGCTTGCAAGGTGTTCAGCGCAAATAGGAATGGCGCTAACCAAAAATAACCAAGGGGCACCCTCTAATATAGTTTTACCTTATTGGTGACTATATAATTATTTAGCTTCCAATTTTTTTATTAAAAACAATAGTTATAATTTAAATGTTTCTAATATAGGGAAAAAAGAGTAATTGCTTATTTTATACAGTAAAATTCTATTTACCATATGAAATTATTCCCGAGTATTTTTCACTAAAGTTTAATCTTTTAAAAAAAAATCAGTAATCCCATTTGGAAAAAGTATGATAGTGAAGGTAGCGTTCTTATTTTCAACAAAAAATTGGATCTCTATTTGTTCTAGAAGTAGGAATTAAATATTTATACCCCTTTCGTGATGTTTCCATATGCATCTTCTCATACTGTCTGCAATGAGCTCACTTTTTGCAAAATATCAATATTTTCCCTACTCTACGATCGTCACATTTTATGGATATATATATTTTGAAAATGAAAATGGAAATTTCTCTTTCTAATTAATTAATGAACAAAATCGAAACGTACTATCTACGAATATCGCCAAAAGTGACTCAATAATCTTTTTTTTATTACTTTCCTGTGTCTAAACAAAGTGCTATAGTGACTTCGTTTATCGTTTCCCAGAACACGAAACACCTTTCTATAATTGCCGTTATGAATATTTGATAAGAGTTCTGCATGGAACAGATAGAAGTTCCGACCTAAATATGTTTTTGTTTTTTTTTCACACGCGTTACCTTTATTTATTTATTTGTATTTTTATTTTCCCCCTCCGTGTATTGGACAACCGTAGATAGCATTTTGGCCAAACGTTAACCGATGAGACCAACCTTGCTCCTATCTATTCAATAAGTTTCTCTGTACTGTCCTTCATACTAAAGTGACTGATTCAAGCACGCGATTTGTCTCATTGCTCCCTCAATATAAAAATTGCTTTTGGAATATTTTACGGTGTAAAGTGAAAATTTTTCCAAGTTTCAAGTTTTACGAGTGATGCATTTAACTGTATCCGTTGTATATTATTCAAAATCGTTTTGAATAATATCTGTTATTATTAAACGATATTTATATCCCATAATTTATATATAGACATATAATTTTTACATTTAAATTAATTATATAGTCATATGTATATATTTTTATTAAAATATATGAAATTTTTGTATGTTTTTTTGTTATAACTTTTAGCATTTTATTTTTGTTATGCTATTTAATATTATTAAAATAACAACAATAATTATGATTTTACTTTTTAGTTTATCTATTTTTGTTATCTTTATGAATATTTTAATACTCTTGTATAGTTAGCTCTTATTGGCATCAACAGAAAAAGCTTAACTTATTTAGAATTTTTTTTCTGAACCTAGGAGTTATTTTTCAAAATATGGAATAGTATATTTAGAGTTACCAATATTTTTCAATAATTTCAGAAAAAATGTTAAAGAAATTTTCAAAATAAGAGATTTATTCATAATGTAAATAAAGAATAAAAAAATACAAAATTAATATATTGCGCATGGTTATATTTATTTTACGAAATTGCTTCGAAGAATACAAATTATTGAACAAGAACTGTCACTGAATTTTATTGTTGCAATTAGACTTTTTTTTTAACATTATTTTTATTAGAGCCATGGAAACTGATAGAAATGATTTTGAAATATTTTTGATTTTACTCGTGTGAACAACTATACTAAATGTGGGTTCAATTGATAATTTTTGAGAAGTACTTCGTCTTTACAATAATAACCGTGAATTTATAAAATGAGATTATATGGTCCAATTGAAGACTTTTTTTTTATTTCTGAAAAATATTGAAAATATTCTAACCCTTCAAATATCGTAAATTACGATGCATGTTAAGCATTAGTATATAATGCATAAAAATCATAATATATTAAAAAAAATTATATGACACAGTTTTCTCTGCACACAAACGCACGAAACACTAAATACGCAAAAACACGAGCTTTTTTGTTGAATATATTTATGCTTACTTTTCCTAAAAAAGAAAGCAGAAAGAAATATTTGTAACTATAATTTATTGGAAACTAATAGCAGCTTTTATTTTACTTTAATATAATTCAGTTACATTTTGCAGATTTATTCCATTAACAATAAACAAATTAATTCATTCGTTTTCATTTCAGTTATTTTGCTTATTTATTTGCAACTTTAAGTTCAAAATCAATCCCTGGTATATAAGTTTTTCCTTATATATTTGTATTTATTTTGAAGGAATGCAATAATATCTAATATAAATTATTTTTGTTCTTTATTTTCAAAAAATAATTATTTTGTAATTAAAAAAATATATATGCTTTTGCATCTCGTATTTTACATATAATGAAATTAATTTTAAGTGAGCAGTTAATTTATCAATGAAAATAATCTACAGCACGGATTCTTTAAACTTTATATTGTGGGAGCAATCCGTAATGAAATATCATGTTCTTCCCTTGTGCTGTAACATTGCAGTATTTTTCATGTATACATATGATAATTAAGCTGAATTTTAACTGAGCAGTTAATTTATTATTGAAAATAATGTACATCGCAGATTCTTAAACATTGTGGGGACAATTCATAATATATATTTACCAAAATATATTTTCTGAAAATTCGACACAAACGTGAATGGAATGCCAGATTTTACCTTGTGCTGTATTATTGCAGTTTTAAGTCGTTAATTTTTAATTTTAAATCTCATAGAAAAGTTTTAAATAAATAACAAACTCAAAATATGTATACATAATATAGTAATATAAAAAGTAAATTGAATTACTTAGATAAATTTAAAGATAAGCTATAGTCTGCCCCGTAAAGTTAGCCACTTGGAAAGTCACAACTCAGAAATTCCATTTATTCTAACAGCACATGTGCAGTTAAAATATGAATGGGAAGGGCATGCATGTTTTTTTTTAAACAAGTAATAAAAAGTTGGGGAAAAAGTAATCCATTATTTTTTCGGTAGACGTCTGTAGTGATCGCTATCTCGTGAGGTATCTATCAAACAATTTCAAATTTATGCTCGTTGGAAAGGTGACATTTGACACTAAAATATCCTCTTGCGGTTTTTTGTTTGATTCATTCAGTTGCGAGTACAAGGTTTTAAAAATGGAAGACAACAAACAGAAAATTCGATACATTTTCGTTTTTCTCTTGTAACGGCGAAAAAGATAGCCGGGTGGCTAAAATTGTGAAAGGTGTTTATCGTCCTATGTAAGACTGAAACAACCAGTTACGTACAATTTTTGTTTCGTCGATTTCATTCAGGTATTTTTGATGTTAGAGATGCACCTCGCATGTGGATACAGCATCGTCGGAAATGTCTATAAAATATCAAAAATGATCGAAGTTAACCGCATGTCAGCAGTCGTAACGCGCAAGGCCTAAAAATCTACATGAAAGCTGTTTTAAACCTTTTTACAAAGCGAATCCAAAAGAAGTTACATAAAGTTCACGTAAAAATAATGGATTTCTTTTTTCCCAACCTAATATAAGTAAAGTAAATATTTCTATCGTAAGAAAAATGCGTGGAAATTTTTTCGCTTTTTCGTCTGTATATTTTCATGCATATTGTGTAAAAGCACTTGGTTCTTGTAAAATTATAAAAAGTTAATAATCAAAATTGTTAAGAATTTTTTTCTATCCCTGCTGCAAAGATCCCTTGAACCCCAATTGTTGTCGCGACCTACAATTTAAGAAACTTTGTTCTATAGTATTTTGTTAAAATAATGCGTGAAAAAGGTGCTTTTTAGAAAAATGTCTATCCATCTTTTTTGGGAATATGGGAGAAAAAATTCTTAAATAAACATTAGAATTATTAATAATGTAAAATTATGAAAAAGCACATTTACTTATATGGTTAAAAAATATTCTAAAGATTTAATTTAAGATGTTTTTGTGTATATATAAATTTTTTTTTTTCTCTAGGCAAAGTTGGACTCACGTTTTCGCAAATACCACACAAAGAGTATACAATTTTTTAAAAGAATGATAATAACATATACATTATAAAAAAAGGACTAAATCGCTCAAAAAATGACTGTTTATTAGTTTGATTTAAAAAATTTTAAATAAATAAATGTACAGATTGATTAGAAAAATTTAATCATATGTTCTTCAGAAAAAAAGTTTATATATGAATATTTCTCCAAAAAATTTATTCCATTAAATTTTATTGTTGTCGAAACATTTCGTTGCATAAAAAAATTTCTACAATATCCGTAATTATCCTCCTCAGAAATAATTTCTTCTTCATTTTGCCATGGTAAGATATAGCTTAAAAAATTAATCGCTCCTTCACTTAGATTTATCAAAGGACTGTTTTCTTTGCATCTGTGAGCTTGAAAAACGTGGCCTAGACTAAATTGCATACAGGCTAGAGGTTAGGTTAAGTTATGACAGATATTTTTGGAGCTCTATGCTTGTAGCTCTCATTGAAGAGGATAACTTCAGATTATATTTTTTTAATATAAATAAACACACACGCCATAGGAACCCGTTTATAGGGTAGGCAACCATTCATACAAAGAAAGGACAAAGACAGAAGAGAGAGAGAGAGAAAGTACATCCATGCCTGAAACAGGATTTGAACCCAGACCTCTCTATCCGCAGTTAGGCACTCTGACCACTAGACAGGCTAGATTGCATAGTGCATTTGCATATAGATCACATACAAGCCTGACTTATAACAGGAAAATTTTGAGAGTTTCAAAAATAAAAGGAATCTTTATTTGTATTTTTTTTTTTTTAATATTATTTATAAAAACAAATCGGAAAGTTGCAGAGAATATATATAAAAGTATCAATTTATATAAAGGATATTCTCAATCTATAATTCTGAAAAAATTAAAAGTTATTCTGAGAAATTCCTCGAGAGAGTTTTCCGTATAAATGATAAAAATATTAAATTAGTTCTACTTTTAAGATATTTACATTTAGTATAATTAATATGCATATAATGTACTTTTACACAAAATATTAAAAAGTTTTTATTACTTTATAATATAAGAAATAAATACGTGTGTGGAGGGTTAAAATTTTTAATGTCTTACACGGTATATGAGAATGTTAATTTACCTCTTTGTGATCTTCCTAGGACATTCTTAATTTTTAATACATTAAATATTCTTTTGTACTATGTATTTAAATGTTCTTTTATAATGTGGAATTCAATGGAAATATTTATTATAAAATAATTTATTAAATGTGCCGAGTGTATTTTGTTTCACATTTTGATGTGATTGATTTTTTCATTTTTCTCTTCATTGCACGTTACCTTACTATTGCTACATACCTTTCATATCAACTAAAATCTAAGTTTATGATAAATTACGAAGCTTTTTCTTTTTTGTAAATGTCTAAAAATACTTATGAAATAAATATCTGTTGAGTATTAAGTGGTTCTAGCATTAAAATTATTAATTAAATAGATAGATTTTCGGTTCTCGAAATACAAGTTAATTTGTAACAGTTTTCCAAAGAGGAATTCTTAATTTCCAATAGGAAAATATCTCATTGATGTTTCTGCAACATAGCTATCACATGACAGCTCGGCTGGATGTGATCTTGAAATTCATTTCTAAATGAGTATACTTTTAAAAATTTGAATAAGATGTTAAATTTATGTATTTTAAATTAGATAATGATTCAGATGAAAAAGAACTAAAAATTAAAAATTTGAAACATGTGGCATTATACATTATTAAATCAGACACCATTTTCAAAATTTTGAAATTTTTTACCGCAACAGAAATAAAAATTTTTAATGATATTATTATGTGTTACCGAACTAAGCAAAAATTTTTCAATGGGGAGACTCTTGAATAAACTGCAAGCAAACGGTTCTGTTCTGTTTACAGTTTCGCTGGATATATTTTATTTAGAATAGTGATTATATAGTTTAAAAATGCATGCCTTCCAGTTTCTGAATATATCTTCTTATTTCATTTACAGTCTCAATTTACGTAGACGAAAACAACTAAACTCGATGTAGTACGAAGGATTTTTGAAAGTAATAATTTCAACAAGCTTTCGATATTGTAAATTTTAAAAGACCACGGTATTTAACTCTAAATGAAACCATTAAGCGCCGAGTAAAGTGTTACGACGAGATATTGTTGTTGAAAAATTATTTTTAAGCTTATATCAAATGGAAAATAATGCAATGTATTATACTCTAAAAGAAGATAAAACTTACAGCTCTTACTTCTAGGTTCTCTTGGTCCATCCACAGTTATTTTTATGGCTTTTGTGTACGTTGCTACTTGAGGCGGATTGGAACTAACGGTGATCACTAACGTGAAGCTTTTACCTAAGAATGAAAAAAAAAAATGTTAGGTCTGTCTTCAAGGAAAATGTTTTTAAAAGTTTAATTAATTTAATAAATAGCCCGATGCAATATCATAAATTATTTTATTCAAAACTAAAATTTTTATTACATAAAAAAAAGGGGAAAATGCTGTATCCAAGAATCACCAATGATATATATTGGTGATTCCTTGTATAAATTCTTATAATAAAGTATAAATTATTAAAAATTCTCATGATAAAGAAAAAGTATAAATTCTCATAGATAAATTAAAACTTTCATAGAATTTTCTTGAAATTTATCACATAAAATGTATTCTTTTTTTTTTTTTTTTTTCATAAAAAAATTTAAGTTGAATGTCTTACCAATAATTGAGAATAATTATTTATTGTCATTTTCTTAAAAAAAAAGGTTAAAACACTTTTTAAAATTATTGGTTAATGTATCACAGATTTAAACAATGTGATCTTGTTAAGATTTTTATCGATCTTTTATGAAGGTTATCAAAAAGAATTTGCATGCATTTAATATAATGTTGTTAAACATAGTATTACCTACTCAGTTTTTTGGGATTAAAATGCTCATTTGGGTTTATATTTACATTATTATTAATTCAAATCATTATCAATATTCATATCATTATCATAGAATGATAAAATACAAAAAATATCAAAATGAAGAGCATTTGTTTTGCAAGTAAATGCATAGTAAGTAACAATAAAGTATACTTCTTTTTTAATACTGCAATACCAAAATTGCGGTACATTTTCAACTTCATTCTATTTCGTTAATGCACAGAGCCACACCCTAACCAACCAGTAGTCTAGTTAGTTAAAGCACTAGTCTCGCAATCGCAAGGTTGTGGGTTCGATTCTCCGCTGACTAAAGACCGTCGTATTCAATAATAGTACACAAAAAACATATCGTGATCGCAATGTCCTCCATGATCCCATTCAAAATTAATAGCTCTGGAGGTGTTTGGAGCCAGGCATTGGGTCTTCCTTGGCTTTCTATCTCTAAATTCGAAGACCCAAATGGTGCTGCCATCTATGAGCCAAGTCGTCATACTATCCTCTTGAGAGGAGGCTCTGTTCAAACACGGAAAACGCTCTTTCTGACTTCATTCGCCCAGTCTCGGACGGGCAGGTTTGTCTCCCTCAAGTGTCATAAGTAACAACAAGTTAATGCACAACGATGAAGTGATAAACTAGAAAATGTGTTTCTCTCAAAAAGTGGAAGTTGGAACAAGAAGTTGAATACCTCTAATATAATACATTTAAATTTTAATCCAAATGAGCTTAATATTAATCGATTTAAATGGTTAGCTTAATAATCAAGACTAGAGACCAAGAACTAAAATAGAGTTTTAATGAAAACAATTTTCTATCTATTAATTTAAATTTCTTATCAAAAATATTATATGACGAATGAAAAGGTGAGAAAAATGAGCTAGATTTTTTACTGATCTTTAAACTACTAAGTTACCATGAGAACCAAGAAACTGATCATTCATTATCTATGATTTAGTAAATCCATGAATGCTTTTAGCATTCAAATATTAAACAAAATGCTTTGAATCGAATATTTACGTAAAACAGAAATGGGAACAAATCTTAAACTAAATATGTTAATTTTCAGCTAAGTTCGTTCTATTTTTGGACAAGAAGGGATTTGTTTAAGATAGAATTTACACTGAATTAATAATTTTTTTAAGGAGTTTAATTTCCAACATAATAATATTTCCTTCTGTATTATTGAAGGAAGAAATCGTTTCCTTTATCCCTTCGATTATCATAAGATAACGGAAAATATAGTTTTATTTTCCAAAGAACAAAGTACAAATGCCACATTTTTTTTTAAATAAAAAGGAAAAAAATAAAGGAGGCAAGTTCTCCCACTTTAACTCCACAAATCCTGAGATTCGAAAATAATATATATAAAACTCAAAGGAGGAGGAACATGGAAAACAGAATACGGTTTTGTTCTTTTTTTCCCCTTCGGAAGTTAGGCAAACACCTCAGGATTCGCCTTAACGGTGCCCTTAAAGTTTCCCTTTTTCATTTTATGCTCGAAGCCAAACTGGCTGTAAGATGCGTTTTGCGGCTCAGCTCCATGGTAATAAGACAACCAAGTCAAAGTCTCCGGCAAAAAAAAAAAAAAAAATCTACTTTCAGCTTTTCCAAACATGCGAATGCGCGAATCTCCTTTCCGTTTCTTCTCCGAAGGTACGCGTTAAGGTAAAAAAGGAAAAGAATAAGCTCTCCAAAAGTAAACAGCGTTTCTGTAATCCCATCACATCTTAAGTCATCTGTTTAGTGACTTCGCTAGATCCCAGCCCATGAATACGTTCTATTTTCTTCTGTTTCCTAAAGAGCGACGCCTTTCGAATTTTCTCTGCCAAATAGTGTGGTATTATATCGTCTTCTGCAACAAGCGAAAGAGAATGTTTGGAAATCGTCTGTGATCCTAACTGAATACTGTTTCACAGGTGCGATATTACTCAACTCAACTCGGCATCTAATATATTATGATTGTTTCAATAACATACGCGTTTCACATTCTAAAAAAATGATTGTATAGTTTAGCATCTACAATTGTTCTATAAAAATTACTTTTAATTTTTAACTCAATTTTGCCTGAAGAAAATGAATAAAATTTAACAATTACCTGTAACAAATAAAGGCAAAATTAATTTATCAAATTTGATGAATTAATTTTTTTTTAATTTGAAAATAACTTGTTGTATGGGTGAATTACTTGATAAAAAGAATATAAATTTTTAAGTTTATTTATTTCACAGATTTACTTTAAATTAAATTATTGAATAGTTAACATATTGAAATAGTTTAACCATATTTTAAAAAATAAAAGAACACATGTTGAAAAATTATTTTCACGTTAATAGTTATTACTTGTTGAATCTTATCTGAAAAAACTATTAAAGAAAACACTTTTTTTTATAAGATATTAAAATATTGATAACAA
>JAPDSC010079620.1:6489-17142 GCA_026290005.1 Latrodectus geometricus | reverse complement strand
TATATATATATATATATATATATATATATATATATATATATATATATGTTTCGCTAAACAATTCGCAGAATATAAGATTATTCATATAAATTACAGGTGAGGAAATGTTTGAAATGTTTTGGAGATAGATAAATTATGTAATGCAATAAGCTATAATTAATTAAATATTATCCAAAAAATACCTATATTCATATTATACAAATTAATATGGATAAAAAATTAATAGTCATAACTCACGGATAAATATGAATTTCAATTTTTTTAATAATAGGAATACTTACCTTTCTCGGAGTAATGATCTGATCATTCCATTTGAAGGATTCATTCACGAGAAATAGATTCATTACTTGAGCATTTTTTTTTTACTTTGTGTTATCATCCAGGATGGATTCATTCTTGATTGACGCCTAGTAGAGGAACACAATATCTCTGAAGTTCGATTTTACTAGCAATTTGGACTTGATGTTATAATCCATGTAAATGAATTCATTCTTGAATGCTCCAAAGTAAAAGACAACAATATGTCCGTGAAACCCATTCTTATATCGCCAGTAATCACACCTATATCATCACAACGCCGTTAAGGCTTTATTTGTGATAACATGCCGTAGGAATACCTATACAAACCATCATACCGCCAAGTTGGACTCTTCCTGACGCAAATGCAGGAATATTCCGATTATCTAGTATTCTCCCCAAGAGAATCACTTTATGTCTAGTTGCAACTTAAATCGAACTCAGTTTGTAAAAAGTACGGTAGTCTATACATTTCTTATTCCCAGTTTCAATGGATAAAACTGTAATCAATTATATTCGAAACACAGATTATAAATCTCCGAGGAAATGGTTAGGATGAAGTTGATTTCAAACACTTAATTCAAAAATTGTAATGGCTTTAGTTACAGCTGCCTAAATTACATCTACTGTAAAATCCAGGGTAGATGGCGCTAGGCGCAACAAGGAAGTTTCAAGGACAATATCTACTCTCTTCTTGTTTAGTTTTGCTGATGCTGCAGTTTTGTTATAAGTTCGTTCGTTGATGTAATTATTGTTATGTATGGAAATAAAGTCGTTATATAAACTCTATTAGTAATAGTCCTCTGAAGCTTGTGTTGTTGCAGTAAACTGTTCCGTCTAAACAATAAAGATTCTCGAAAATAAGGATCTAAGGATCTGTGTTTAACACTAATTATCCTACTTCTGTAAAAATACACAAATGTTGTAGGTATAAGACCTTGATCAGATTTACGGCGAATTCATCCAATTTTTAAAAAGGGGTTTCAAACTTTAGCAATGAAATTTTGGAAAAGTCCCAACACTTCAGCTACAAACGATTGCGTTTAACCAACCAGCCTCTAAATCATTGATGGCACTCCAGATTATCGAATCACTCAAGTCATCACATTGAACTTCTATAGAACATTCAATAATATCAATTATTTTTTAATATATATATATATATAAAGGAAATAAAAATTGTATGGAAGAATAAACTAGTATAGAAAAAGCTTAGCAATTCACTTAACTCGAAAGCAACTAAAAGGAAAATTACTACAAAGTAAACAAAAATCAAAATTTTTTAAACTTAAAGTATAAAATACTAATGCAAATTTTTAAAAATACAAAGGAGAGCATAGATAAAATAAAATTAAATTAAAATGCATATTTAATAAAGGGAATAAAATAAATACATACAAATGAAATGTTTATTTATATGTTCTTTTTCATATAATTTGATTTATTATAGTTTTTAATAATATTTAGATATATTCATACATTATGGAATTTTCCTCTAACACAAGCTGTTATTTTGCAAGAATGTTTTACAAAAAATAATTGTTTATAAGGAAACCAAATTAAACTTGAAATAACACTGGACTCATATGCTTCAATTCTATTTCTGATGCTTGAAATTATTGAATTTTTTTAGAATTCTTCCTTCTATTAAACAGGTTACATCTAAAAAAGGTAGTGCTCATGTTCATGAAGGATATAAGTAAGTTCATATAAATATTTTCTCTTATTTTTAAGCAATTTAAGCTTTTCTCCACTAAGAAACATTTTTTAATTCTAACAATACAATAATTTGAAAATTTATAAAAAAAAAGCCAACTAAATTATTAAAATAGTAAATCTAGCACATAAATGTATCTAAAGAATTGCTTGGACATGTAGACTGAACAAATATCGATTTTTTGTAATTTTACTTCATTAAGGAATCATTTATTTTTTGAGGAAAAACAAATTTAAAATATGAATTCTAGTAATAATATAAAAATATTTTCATACAAGTATACATATATGCAAACATATAATATGTGTGTATGTAGATACGTATGATATGTGTATCTAGAATTCAAGTCATTGATGATAAACAACCTGAGAGGAATCCACAATTTTTTTATTTCACAATTATTCAACGGATGGACATATAAAAGTGAGAAACCTTTGTATAAAATTATTATAGGTACTAGTTTGGTTGTAAGATATTATTAAACAAACCATTGATGGGGGTCAATCATTGGAAAGTGGCTAATTTTTGGCTCTCCTACTTTCACCTAATGACAAATACAACAAAGAACTGCAGTTTCAATGGGTTACCAAACTGCTACAGATAGAGACATAAGTAGAAATGTATTGAATCCACGAATTATAAAACTGAAACTTAAAATTATCAGCTCTTTCCGCACGTCAATCATTTGAGTAAACATGTGAAATTTATATTGATACTGATAAAAATTATTAAGTAAATTTATAATCTATAGACATGCAAAAATTGTGTTCTTTCATTATTTTCATATATTACCTACCAAGAAATTTTCTCTTATTCATTTGAGGAAAGTTTTTTTAAGTAGCCTGACATTAAATTTCAGAAAAATGTTTGTTGTATTTACATGTGTGTATGTATTCTATATATTTGTATTTCTTTATAATTTTTTTAAATAACCCACATGATTAAGAAACTTAATCTAAGTAGCTTAATAAAACTTGGGTTATTTAGAACTTCAGACTTAACTTAAGAACCAGGAAAGGAAATACAAATAATTTTTTTAAGCGGTACTTGATTCCTTCCCTTCAGTTCTGATCAATTAATTGAATCATGTGTTATTATTGTTGTTATCTAGTTGTTATTATTATTTTCGTTTATCTTTTTTATTATTGTTGTTGTTATCTTGTGCCAGCTAGGTTGGCAATATGTTGTGCGCTGCTCCACTTTTCCAACTAAACCGTAAAATGTGGAGTCCGACTTCTTCAGTACATACATTCTATAGGTACTTATTTACTGGGTAGGCAACCATTCACAACTTATTCATACAAGAAAAGGACAAAGACAAGAGAGAGAAATTACATCTATGCCCGAACCGGGATTCGAACGCAGGACCCACCCATCCGTAATAAGGCCCTCTAATTAGTGGTCAGCGTTTTTGATGTGTCCAGTTGGAGCAGCAATTGAATCACATAAAATTTTATATTAAAACATTAATTTTTATTTAAAAAAAAAACACCCGGCGTGTTAAACATTTTTTATAATTTACTTATTCATTCGAAAAATAAAAGTCTAATTTTTTCTAATTTTATAAATTAAAAAAATGTTGGGGTTATATATTTTAAAAGAGAATAAAAAATAATTCACTTGGACTAATCTACAATTAAATATGTAACCAAAAGGTCCAAATGTCCTTATTTGTTTTAAACTGCAGAAAAAATAGGAAAAAAATATTTTTTTCTGAATAAGTAATAGACAAATTTACTACTCTTAGCTATCAATTTATTTACGTTGTCAAGATCAAAGAAGACCAAAGCATTTTTCCGCTTATTTCATTAGAAATAAATGAAAAGAAAAATTGATTTTACATTATACGCCGGCTTCAAAAATAAAGCGATCAGATTTTTTTTTTTATTATTCTTTACCGATGAGTAGAAGGCACACACGTGATCGAAAATGAAAACGCATTTTGGGATGAATTCTTCCAGAAAAAAAAAAAAAGAAAACTTCCGATAATGAATTTTTTATCTTCATTCTTTACGAAGATCGGCGGGGGGGGGGGAGTGAGAAATATGCACACTTGCGTTTCGTACTTTGGGAGTTCGAAGTCTGTGAATTATTATTTATCCATGCCGTCGCCAAGCTTGCATCGAATTTTATCAGAAAGAGAAAGGGAGATAAAACTGCGATTAAAAAAAACGAGCAGAAAAGAAAAGTGATGATAACTCCTTGTTTTTTGTGCTTATCATTCAAGTACAGTGAACCCATGATTATGCTTAGACTTCCGGAATTGAGTAACAGAATGTTTCTCTTGAAAAAAGGTTGTCACTAAAAGGATTGGGGAAAAGACAGAACTAAAGCACTATCTGACCATCAATGTCCTCTTAGTATAGGATTGGCAGAAAATGCAATTCTGCATAATCATCAATAACACTCGTTACATAATAGGACAAGAACTTGACGGCAGTTTTGGAGAAGAGCCTTAAATAGCGACACGCATAATTGCATAAAATTATGCCTTAATTTCGCTTATTCGAAAAACTATTCATACTTACAGTTGATATAGACAAAATATTCATTGATATATTAGCTTGGGGAAAAAGAATCCATTATTTTTATGTGAACTTTATGTAACTTCTTTTGGATTCGCTTTGTAAAAAGGTTTAAAACAGCTTTCATGTAGATTTTTAGGTCTTGCGCGTTACGACTGCTCACATGCGGTTAACTTCGATCATTTTTGTTATTTTATAGACATTTTCGACGATGCTGTATCCACATGCGAGGTGCATCTCTAACATCAAAAATACCCGAACGGAATCGACGGAACAAAAATTGTACGTAACTGGTTGTTACAGTCTTATATAGGACGATAAAGGCCTTTCACAATTTTAGCCACCCGGCTATCTTTTTCGCCGTTAAAAGAGAAAAACGAAAATGTATCGAATTTTCTGTTTGTTGTCTTCCATTTTTAAAACCTTGTACTCGTAACTGAATTAATCAAACAAAAAACCGCAAGAGGATATTTTAGTGTCAAATGCCCGCTTTCCAACTAGCATAAATCTGAAATTGTTTGGTAGATACCTCACGAGATATCGATCACTACAGACGTCTACCGAAAAAATAATGGATTACTTTTTCCCCAACCTAATATTTCAAGCATTTGAAATCAAGCAAAGTACACCTATCCCCCGATTTACACTGAAGATAGGTTCGTTAGAAAACCGTGCAAATCGAAATCGTGGGTTCTTATGCGTAAAACCGTGTAAATCGAAAACAAACTAAAATGTGCCTAATTCAGTCATTTATTTCAACGTAAAATAAAACTAAATATATCTTAAAAACATAAAAATAACTGTCTATTTAAAAAATGACAAAAATATAAAGGTATATGTATGTAATTCATTTTACATACAGAAACGAGAAATATAAATTAAAAAATTTAACTAGAAATTTAGTTACTTTTATCACTTTCGTAGACTCTTAATCTTTTATTCCTGATTGGTGTGATATCACTTTCATCACTCGATAGTGGTTGATGCGATTCAAGTTCGATGTTAGATGAATTAGAAACAACTTCAGATGGGCGAACCTTGGTAGTGAAATCCGTAATTAATAATTGTATTTCGTTTTTGATCAAATATTTATATACCTCATATTGAGTTAAGCGTTGAGTTACCTGAAGGTTCGCTTGATGTACTGTGCATTAAAGGTCGAAATTATCCCTTGATCTAACGGCTGCAATAAAGAAATCGTATTCTTGGGTAAAAATACAACTTGCACATTTTCGTGATGTAAATCTTGAGGATGGCCTTGAAATTTAAAAACCATGTAAAAGTGAAGTCGTATAAACCAGGGGTCGCCAAACTTTTTTGATCATCGCCCCCTATATGATTTTTCGAAATCTCCATAGACCCCCACAAAGGTAATTTTCAGATAATTAAAATAAAACTATATATTAGTCTAAATATTTAATAAATCAGAAACAGTAAGTAAAGTAGCTATAGATTTTTTACTTCTTAATGAGATGAATGTGCCTAGTGTTTCTTGGCAAGGTTCGATATATTGGGTTCGAAATTAGTATATTTTAACCTTAAATCCCCTCGAAGCTCCACATTTAATTTATTTTTGTTTTAGTTAAAATTGAATTAACGTGATTGAAACCGGCTTCAACCATATACGAACTTGGAAGCGCCAGCATAAATGGCTGAGCCATTTCGTAAAGTTTCACATATTTTTGCTTTATATTTATATTAGTCCAAAATTTATGTATTGTCAAATTTTTAATAAGCGTTTTTGCTTCAAGATCGGTCAACAGTTCAGCAAGCTCATCTTGTGTGTTGATGTCGACGTTATCAATTTGCGCCGAAAATGGCGCAATAATGCAATCAGGGATGTCGATGTTTTCCAAATCAACAAAGCGCAGATTAAAATCGTTGTTTAATTTTTGAAGATGATTTGTATTAAGAACTGTTTTTCCTTCGAGTCCCAATAGACCTCCATTCGACCCCTTGGGTCAGATAGACCCCTACTGTTGTTAAATAGACCCCTAGGGGTCTATATAGACCACTTTGGCGACCCCTGGTGTAAACCGAGTACCGTGTAAATCGGAGGATAGGTGTATATCTTTCGAAATACCTTTCAAAGTCTAGAAAAATTTTTAAGGACATGTTTAAAAATAAACTTGTAATTCTGAAGATAATTATTTCCAATTTATTACTTGGTAGTTTATTTTAAAAAGTTACTAGAATATGCTTCTTAGCAACTAATAAAGCATCCTATGTACTCAGTTCCTTTATTTTAAGTAGATATTTCCTGGTTAGAATTTCCTACAACTTTTTAATTTATTTCAGATCTCGAAATTTTTCTGACTACTCAAGAAATTTTATTGAAATACCATCGCAATCAAAAATTTTTCATTTTGATAAACATTATAGTAATATTTTTCTACTAAAATAAAACTTTCTTTGAAATAAATTATATAAAAATCATGGTCGTTTCATAGTTTGTTTCTAAAAATAGTAATATATGAGAGGCACAAAAATTATTTTATATTCATTACGAACAGTTTCATAAGCTGTTACCACATAACACAAATAATCATTTTGTCACCATTATGTTGACGGCTAGAATATACCTCCTTATTTATTACATGACGACGTCATATTAAATATACCGAAAGTCACTTTGTCTATCGAAGTTAAAAGCTTCTACTCATCAAGATAAAACTATATTTTGCCATTTTGTTTAAAGAAAAGAATTTACGGAAAATGGTCCTCTTGATATGGTTTAGAAAGTAAATTTTAATTTCTTATTTAAAATATATATATTTTTGCTTAAAACGTCACACATTGTTTGATACCGAATAGATGGCACATTTTGATTTTAAAATTTATTCATTTGAAATTTCTTTTTCATCTGATGAAAAAGATGGATAACAATCAGTCTCTTAAGTCAACTTAAAAGATTCCATGATCTTCCGGTTCATTCGTTTGTTTTATACATTCCTGAATTTGGCGAAAGAAGTTCTATGTGAATAAAAAACCAGTTTCAGAAATTTTGACATTCTTACTTTACTCTTGTATACAATTAATCTATTTTTTTAAAACATGAATTTTGCCATTTTAAATATCAGGAAAAAGATAATTGCCTTTTACAAATAAAAAAAATAATAATTTTGAAAGTTAATGAAAAAAGCCACGCTTTATTGAAGATATCAATGCAAAAGTATAGCATATATTTATTTTTATTGAAGTAAATATAACAATTTTTTTATCAAGCAAAGTTCAGATGCAATATTCAATTTGTCTTTAGCATGTTTTTTAATTCATCAGTATTAGTCAACAAAAATATATAATCTATAAGCAATCTAATATTTGAAGTTATTTTGTTTTGAAATCTTTCATTCTGAACCAATATTTTCCATGGTGTGTTTTAAGTTGAAACACCGTGACATGTAATATGCACGCTTTTTTATCTTTTTACACAATTTAATAAAACGCTAGATTTCTTAAGCATTTTACTACAATAAATTTAACTAAAACTATTGTGGAAATGCACTTTAACTAAATTTCTTAATTTAAAATTTCTTATAATTCTCCAATGTCTACTAGTCGTCGTGATGACGATTTCAAAGAGCGTGATCGTGAAATTATCGATAGATAAATTATTGTTCAATATAACAATATATGGAACAATCACAATAAGCAATTGATTTAGTGATTGTTCAGTGTATTGTTATACTGACCCACAATATATTGTTTATCAAATTTATGGTCAATATACTATACTGCACTCGAATTCCTTTAATGTTAGAAATAGCCACATACAATTTAATAATTCTTCCTCTTCTATTGATATATCATCCCCTTATGAGTCAATACCTTCCCAAGAACACTCTACTATTCTGATCTATTTTTTTTCCAATTGATCTCCAATTGGAAAAAAAATAGATTAATGGTCAATATACCTCCCCCTAGATTCTTAAAATATCCCTCTACTCTAATAATACACCCTAGATTCTTAAAATATCCCTCTACTCCTTCCATCTCAAGCTAGGCCTAACCCTTTTTCTAGTTCCCAAAGGCTTATGATCGGAAATTTTATAAATATAATTTTTTAATAAATAAAAATTAAATTTAGTTTAATCAATTATAATTCTGATAAACTTAAAAATTATAATTTTTCATATTTTTATCAACTAGTTTAATGCAAACTGCGACCACAAATAATTGAAATTAACATTTTCTTTTCTCTTAGTAAGTCTGGGTTCGAATACTTTGAGAAGACATGTATGTTTATAAATAATGTGTTATTTTAATCACATTGATTGCTTCCAATTAGTAAATTGTTGCATTACATTTCGGGCTATCTGTTTTTAACCATAAAGTGGTTGTTTCTTTCGTTACAGTTGAGATCATGTGTACATCACTTTATTTTACTTGTAATTGGTCTGTGAGTTAAACAAATAATTGTTCTCACCAATAATGCTGAATATATAATTTTGTCCAACAAGTAAATTTGTCAGTGAGATTAGCTCTTCTCTCAGTGAGCAGTTGGAAAGAAAATTTTGGACAATATCTTAGTAATATTGGTTATTTTATATACATCATTGGAGATTTGTCTCTCTTGATACCGCTATTAAAAAATAAATACTTATTAATCATTAAGTAAAGATAAATTAATTTCATGTAGAATGTAAACACATTAAATATTAATATTTAAATGCTTATGCAAGTAATAAATAAATCATAGTACGTGTTTGTATCTATTCAAAAATATATGGGCATATATTTTTTGTACATCATATACATTCATATCATATCTCTATGAGACAGGGAAAACAATGGTTTCAGGCGATTTTCAACGAATTCCAGCAATACGCATGTTGACACAAATCGTTTAACCATAGGGGAATAGTTTTGAAAACATTGCATCATTTTTCGCTTGATGACTCGTTCGATTTGAATTCAAAAAGACTTTGAAGAACATTTTGTGCGTAAAATATTGATAGTTCCAAGAACGCGAAAAACATATCTGTGGCTTGAACTCTTTGAAAATCGAAATTAAAAATATTGTTGAAATTCATTTTGTTAATTAACTGATTCCATATGTAAAGACCATTAGTATCGGTTTGAAAAGCTATCTTCGGAACAACTTTGATATACACCCCCCCCCCCAAAAAAAAAAATTACGCGCCAAATCTGGCACTCCGTACGGACTTTTTAGGGTTGCTGTTTCTTATTTTGGTGTTACCAATTTAGGTTTTTTCAGCTTTTAGGTATTTGCTGTTGCCAAATTTAGTATTTTCTTGTATTTTGTACCATTTTCTGAGTTTTTCTTTTTAAAGTTTATTATCTATTAATTATTTTTATTTAGCGAGAATCCATCTTGGCAAGTGAAAAAAGGCGCCAAAAACAGGTATTATGGTTGGTGAGGGAAAAAAAGTCGCCAAATTTCCGAATAGGGGGGTATATCAAAGTAGTTCCGCTATCTTCTATTGACTAAAACTATTAGCATCTTGAAAATAATAGAAAAGAAGAAAATAAAAAACACGTGACAAAACATCCACTTTATGGTTAATTTAATCTGCAAGGATGATTTAAATGTTTTCTTTCTCTTACTGAAACTGCTAACACAGACAAACGTCTTATAATTTTCAATCGTTATTAAGTGACGCAATCAATGCTTGGGGCTGGCACTCCTAGCTCCAATCTGCATCACCACAACAAAGACAAGAAAATCCTCTTCATATGATATTCTTCAGCTAAATTATGTACTGAATCCATTAACTCTTAGACATGATGGACCTTTTTCCTTATCAGACTACTATGACTTCATTATTTCTATAGATTTCTTAGAATCCCACTGAGCCGAAGCCAGCTCACCTTCCATAACTCAATGCTCAAATCGCACAGATTATTAAAAAATTAACAACATGTTATAATTTCCCTTTACCACAGTTTGACCTCATTAGAAATGCGGTTATACAAGGCGTGGATGTTGAATGATTTAATTTTCCATCAATCCATCAAAAACCGTCTCTTATTCTTTTGAATATGTCACCTGCAGATAGTCACAATACCTCGATTGAATGATATTGAATACAATCGACAGGATTCACAACATTACATAATTAATTGAAAATGCATAATAGATTGTAATCAGTT
>JAPDSC010079613.1:0-16466 GCA_026290005.1 Latrodectus geometricus | reverse complement strand
AATGCTTAAGTTAAATGTAGAATTTTCGTTAAAAAGAAAACTTCTCAAAATCGTAAAATTCGATTATGGAGTAGGTAAAGCATTTTTTTCCTTTAAAGTTTTATAAATTTGAAAAGCTTAGGGGGGTGACTTTGGAAACATTAAAGAGTTGATGGGAAAAAATTAATGCAGTTTTAATGCGGCAAAATAATTTATTAACCAATAGAAAACTTGATAAGAAGGTTTATCCACTGAAATATTATTTTTTAATCCGTGAAAGTATTTTAGTCAATAAAATTAAAACTCGAAGATTTTTTTTAGGTTATATAAACTTAGCATCAAGAAAAATAAATTGGAAGAATCACACAATATCCTTTTTTATTATTATTTAAGATCGCAAGAAAATTCACTTTTAGCTACATTTTTTCTATTGAACTCTTTCTTCCTTTCAACAATGCATACATTTAGATATTTATTCAGTCGTCAGCAAAAGTACCAGCAAGATGGATTGCGGAACATTACAAATATCTGCCCAAAGTAGGAATCGAACCCAGGAACCGAAAGTCGGCGCGTCAAGTGTTCGACTACTAAATCCATTATACTGAAGCATTGCTTCCAATATTAGTGGCATCATAACGAAGATTTATTCCACCAGGCTTCAATTTGAAGTGAGGCTAATTACCATCAAAGTGACGGAGAATCGAACTCATCAACTGTTGGACATAGCCATTGACCTGCAGCACCTGGCAGTCACTACTCCTTGGCTATGCACGCCCGAAGCAACTTCTTCGTCGTCCCCATCCAAGACAATGGACAAGAAGCACGTGGTGTGAGGGTGGGGAGCATCAAACAAATGGGGCCTTTCATAACAGACGATCCAAAGTGGGTACTTCAAAATATTTTTATTTTGCTACAAATAAATTCAATTAAATATACTAAATAAAAGATACGAAAGTAAGAAAACTAGAAATATTTTCAATTATTACACTTTTTTAAATTATTTTTTCTTCTTACATTCACTATTTCTATCGACGATTTAATTTCAATAGAACCAATAGTTTAAAATGAATTTTGAATGATAAAAAACAATGAAAATGGATTCAAATTCATGAATTATTGAATCGAAAACCATAGCACTAACTATTAAACTAATAATTCCACTTGCCATAAAATTGAGAATAAATCGAAGAGAGTACGTTAGCAAAAAATCAATTAAGGATAAATCACTATTTTTTTTTCTTAGTTTATTTTTAGAATTACTTCATAAATTTATAATTATTTATATAAAATCTTTGAAAGTTGAACAAATACGAATTCAACAAAAAAGAAAAAATAAAGCATCAAGACTTCATATAATAAAATAGGAAACTTTCTATAATAAAATTTAATTTTTGCCAATATACTTTTACAAGGCGATTATTAAGGTGCAATCCAAAGTAATTGTCTTCCAACATTTTATATGAAAATATTGGCGCCATTCACGCCGTTCAAACCACTTCGTTCACACCCATATCCGTTCGGCAGTTGAACCGAAAAAATACCACAGTCCAGACGAACATTTATGCGCAGAGAAAGAAAAAAAAAAAAAAATAGAAGCATGCATAAACATGGTGAGGGGAGGGCAGCGATCAGACAGGGGCAGAAACCTGAACAGAATCCCCGAGACTCATCACGTTAGCAAAAAATCAATCACCCCCTCCGCCGCGATCGTCTTTTACACCTGGGGTGTTCCCCGAGCAGGGGGCGCCACCGAGGATGATGTCAAGTAGCCGTTGCGTGAATGGACCGTGTGTATACTTAATTGAACTTCCAAGGTCGTAGAAATCTTTTTGTCAGCATTCTTTCCGTTCCTCGTGCATCCGGCATTTTTCTCGCATTCTTCAGGGAATCTTTCTTCCCCCCCCCCCACTCCGATGCCATCATTTTTTCACACAACACTTTTCTCTACAACAAAATATTTTATAACACATAGATATATTTATTTCGTTATTATGAATTGTCTGGGGATTTTTTGGTCAGCTAACATTATATTATCATCAAGGAATGAGGTTCATTTTTCGCAACAAGAAAGAAAGAAGAAATAAATAAGGTGGAACTTACCGTATTTTTCGCCGTATAAGACGCACTTTTTCTCCCCAAAATCGGGGGGAAAAGTGCCTGCGTCTTATACGGCAAATACAAAAGCCCACCATGGTAAGGAATACGAATCAAAGATTCTGTCTTTTCATAAGTTTGATATTCATGCGAGGAAGAAGAATAACTTTGAAATGAGCCAGATTGGGAACATGG
The DNA here is from genome assembly GCA_026290005.1 of Latrodectus geometricus. Classification (NCBI taxonomy): domain Eukaryota; kingdom Metazoa; phylum Arthropoda; class Arachnida; order Araneae; family Theridiidae; genus Latrodectus; species Latrodectus geometricus. The sequence goes on along the minus strand of JAPDSC010079613.1, from coordinate 14,198 downwards.
ATGAAGTCCCGCTAACGTTTGACGTGCCATCTAACAGAACCGTAGATAATAAAGGAGCCAAAAGCATAACCGTAAAAACCTCAGGGCATGAGAAAACCCACTACTCGGTTGTGCTGCCCTGCTGTGCAGATGGTACCAAACTGCTGCAAATGTTGATCTTTAAAAGGAAAACATTCCCAAAAGAAACAATTCCACGGGGAGTCATCTAGCACGTTATACAGTTGATATAAAATATTTTACTACAGAATTTGGTTCATAATCTTTTTTTTTCTAGATTTGCCTCCTTTAAAATTGGGTGCGTCTTATATGCCGGTGCGTCTTATACTGCGAAAAATACGGTAATTTACTAACTTTTAAAGACAGCCCATCAAAACGAATCACGGTCAAATGGCGGCACTCATGAAATAACTCCAACTTCTAGTGAACCTCTGTAATTTGTGCCAATCGATACCTACATTCACTTTTAAGAGAGAATCGTATCTACTAACTGGTGCATTCCAGGACTATCTAGACTCGGATATCTTCGATTTATTTTAACGATTGTGGACACGCGGTGTCCCATGGATGGGTATACCACGGCTCCAAGTTCAATTCCAGCCACTATCGAACAACTGGTCATTTCTTGCAAGTGCAATTAAGAATATCTAAGCAATTTGTGGCAACAAGAACTAAGAGATGGGTCATGCAGATGCGTTGGTGTTCCACTCTTTGGTTTATGAAAATTCTTCACTGATGGCAATAACAGAAAATCCCTCTTCAGTCAGCAGAAACTCATGCGACAACAGGTATTAAAAACGATTTTTCTTTCGACAAGTCACGATAAACAGACAATCATGAAGAGGGCTCCAAGAAGTTCCCTCCTTCAGTTATATGAAACCGTCCAGAAGCAAAAGCACCTCATTTAAATACACGAATAACCTAATTGAAAATGCAATTAAATTGGTAGAGTTTACGTACAGGGAATTTCAAAGCATTTACAGCCGTAGTTTTTTACTTCAGTTTTTCTCATTCCTTTTGAATGTCGTTCCTCTTAAAAGTAGCGCACGCCCCGAGGACTTGATGATAAATTCAAATGATTCATCCATTAACGGTAATCACAACTCCCATCCCCTCGGAATACTTTTTTATTATTAATATTACTTCAACACGGTTGGCAACAAATGCGATTTTCAATGGTGGAAGCACTCGAGGGAAGGTAATTGGCGAGATTAAGAGCTTTGGGCTGCGAAAAGAGGATTTCCAAACGATTTTTTGGCACACTCGCAATTACTTTTCCGGAGAAGGAGGCTCTCCCGTTAAAGCGGCAGGTAGTTAAAATACTGTGAATTTCAGACATGCCTATCGACGTAATTGTTCGGGAAATGACGCGCCTGGCCAATGCAAGAATTTCGGGGGCACTCACGTGACTTTTAAGGAAGAGAAATTTTACGTAAGATTGGAAGTTACGTCTTCATTACGGTAATTACGGTGTTCTACATGTTTCGGTATGCCCTAAAAAATACGAGAATTGAGGAAATTTGTATGTGTGTGTGAATACGTCAATGCAACATTTTTAAACATTAATTGTTAAATAAACAGTACAATTAATTCTCAACCTTTTCAGACGCACACAAAAAAGCTAAAACGCTCAAAACAAAAAATGCACCTAATATACCAATTTGAAATAATATATGTGCGTATATATAACATTTATTTAAATTGACCATAAGGATTTATATAAAAACTTTCTTTATAAATTGATAGAGGCTACTTGACTAAGCCGTACATTCCCACTCACAATTGCTTTAGTTTTTTCTTTGGTCCGCTGTTTAAAAAAAAAATTTCAAATTAAACAACTGAATGAACTAATCTAGATATTTTGGACATTTTTTTTTTTAAAGAATCTTTCTTGGCTTCTTAAGAGAAAGGTAAAATTAAATACCGAAATTGAAAAAAAAGAATTTTCTACTCTCTTTAAATTCCCCATGTTTCAGAAAGGGAAAAAGCAGACAATGAAAAAAATTACAACTTCCATGGAAAAGTGTTTTTCATAGATAAATAAGTCCGACAAGAAAATGCTACGGAAGCTGCTCATAAAATCAGTGCTATTTTCGTAAGCGTAAAGCTTATTTTCAACTTATCTGTTGATCCATTCACTTTTATTTAAAATAAGGATGATAACAATTCAAAAATATTCGAGTATTATTCAACGAATATAGATCTCAGTATATAAATGGATGAATTTGCGTTCATTAGTAAATGTTTTTTTTTAAAAAATTCCTTAAATAGAAAAATAGCAGTTCTAAATATTTTATAAACCACAACATCCAACAGGAATGTCGCTTCAGTATCAAAGTTTATCAAAACAAGATTTGAGAATCTCTGAATAACATGTGTCATTCAGAAAAGGGCTGGAGCATTCCCCCCCCCCTTGCCATTTTAACTTCCAGAAAAAGCAAACGATAATAAGGAAAGAAAATACAAACGAAAAAAACTAATTAAATAAAAGTGAAAGCGATATATTTCAGAAGCATATATTCAGAAAGAATAATTAGTTAGATAAAATATAATTACTTATAAATTACTAAAATGCGACAGTTTAATCATATCCATAAATTATTGTAAGAAAAAAACATAATTTGCTCTTTTTTAAATGAATGCTTTTAACATATTTAGAAACGTTAAAAAATTCCTTTTACTTGAACTGCAATTTGACACAGGTATGAGTTGTTCTGTGACGCGAGGTCCAAAATAGGACATGCTCTGACCGTGCTAACATTTTTGTGTATAATAATGTGCATAATTCCGTATTTAATATAAAATAATAATTATAGCCAATTATTTACATTAAACACAAGTTCAGGAATCGATAAAGTAACTACTTGACAAAATTGTAATGGAATGTAAAAATCTCCTTAAGGAACTGGCAAATGGGAATAAAATTATTCTTATTTGGGTGCCAGGGCATATAGGAATAGAAGGTAATGAAAGAGCTGACGAACTTGCAAAACAGGGATCCTCTTTCAATCCAATAGGAGTGGAACCTTTTTGTGGGACCAACATGAAGACTACAAGGAAGGCCATTCAAAAATGGGAAAAACAGGAGATGAACAGAGTTTGGCGTGACTCTCCTGGACAGAAACATGCAAAAAGTATGATTTTCAACTCATCTGAGAAAATTGCATCTGAAATTCTTAGACTTCCAAGATTGAAGACTCAAGCAATTGTAGGCTTCATTACTGGGCACTATCATTTCAGGAAACACCTTCATACAATGGGACTTTTTAAACAGGAACCAATTTGTATGAAATGACACGCAGGGGTAGAATCAGCTCATCATATCCTATATGAGTGTGATGCTCTTGCCCTTACAAGATTCACTATTCTAGGTAATCCATATCCTAAAGAGTTACACCTAAACTCCATTGAGGGCCTATCAGACTTTATAAACAAAGTAGGTGACCCAAGACAATGGAACTAGGAAAAAATTGGGCTTGGAGCATGGTACAAAATGCAACAATGCAGAGGTGCCACATATCTGACAAGCTCAAGAGAAGAAGAAGAAGACCTACTTCACTGGTTTTCAGCATTGATTGATTGATGAATTTTACGTATCACAACATCGCACTGGAAGCTTCATAAATAAAATTGCATCGAGATAATTTCGGAAATTTCCTCCTGCCTACAATAATAGTAAAAATTCCAATGTATGTAAAGTAAAGACTACGCAAGAGTTAAAATAACATCATTACTTTTTCGAAGAAACATAAATGATGCGTTTTTTCCTTTTATTCAGAGGAAAATCGCATTAATGAGACATTCAGAGAAGTTTTCCTCACTGGAGAAGAAAGTTACTCCTTAACTGCAGTTTCTCAATTTTAGAAAAGCGTTCTCAATAATTGTAAACAGTTAAAAAAAATATTATGAAATTGCACAAAAAACATAGTACAAGTCAATCCCATCTCCTCAAGTATTTTTCTGCCACTACTTTACTGTGTGCTTTTAAGACTTTTCCATATTTATATCGAATTTAGAAAGAAAATTCCAAATTTCATTTCAATTCAATGATTTTAACGTTAATTATTACCCATTACATAATTATTAATTTTGACATAAATCCCTGTTCAGAATTTTCAATTTAACTGATAATAAAATTAATTTCAATTGAAAAGTTCTTTTTATTAAGAACTTTTCAATGCAAAAAAAAGAGGTCATCTACTCATGAGTTTATAAATAGCTGACATCTATTTTTAAATTATTCTTTTAAAATTGACTAGATATTTTTTAAATATTTTTAATAACTTTATTTAGTTTTATTTTAAATATATTTCTTATCCTATTTTTTCTATCAATTTACGTTTAATATGTATACACATACACTTTTCTAACTGCAACCTCAACCATTAAAAAATGTTTACTTGGAACGTAACTTCTATCTGATAATTCTTTTTGCGATATGTTGATTTAAGGAAATTAAATGTTACGCATCATTCCGAGGTAAATTACTTCAATTTTAAATATTTTTTTATATATATACAGTAGAAGTCCGATAATCCGGCACGTTCGGGACCGGCTCGGTGCCGGACTACAGAAAATTCCGATCTTTCGGGCGGTAATTATAAGAACAATTAATTTAATAATTAAACTACAAATACAGTATGCAAATACATACAACAAAGTTTATCTTATATTTCATATAATGTATGTACACGTACTGTAAAACATATTTCACTTAGATTTAAAAAAGTCACGAGTGTCTTTTTGTTTTCTTGACTTTTGGCGTTCAGTATAAAATTTATTTCTAATGATATGGAAATCAATAATTTCTGAAGCACTGTAGCTAGTACTAGCCTCAGCAAAAGAGATCAATTTAATAAGGGACTCCGCAGTTTCTGCCCAGGTGAATTTTTTCATTTTCTTCCGTTTCGACATTTGAGTCACTTTCTTCAAGATTTTGAGTAGACTGAGGGTTTACTACAATGTTGATAATGTCCTCATCGGTTAGTTCTTGTTCAACAGGCTTATTCTCATCGACTAGAAGCCACTCCTCTACTTCATCTTCAGGCAGGTTCTTCAAGGGATTACCTGGTGCAGCTTGTCCATTTTTTGGACCTTGCGCTATAAAACCCAAGCCAACAACAACATCAAGGGATTACCAGCACTTCTAACAACATCCAAAACTTTGGTCAGAGCGTCTTGATGGTTCTCTTCCTCATCAGGCTGTAGAGTTAGGTCAGATGCAGGGTTTGCAGCTGGCCAAAGTTTCCTTCAGCATTTTTGTATTGTTATATTTTTACCTGGTTCCAAGACAGTGCAATAGCATAGGCGGCTTTTACTGTAAACTTTTTTTGAAAATCAGTCACATCACAGTCGGCATTTAACAGGCCTTGAATAAAAGCATTTAAAATTTTGAATAACCCCTTGGTCCATGGGTAGATTCAAAGATGTTACGCTGGGTAGCAACAATATTTCCAGAAACTAACTCATCTACTGGCTTTGCAAATGTCAAAAAGAAGGATGGCTTTAGTATCTCTTGGTAGACCAAGGCTTTTGAAGGATTCCTTGACCTCAGGCACAATGTAGTGAAAAGATCAGTCTTTAAAGAGCGCGGCAGTCATCCACGCATTTGATTGAGCATCGTATTGGACAGGCAAGTGGGTAACATTCTTAAAAGTCCTGGGTTTTGCAGATTTACCTATCAAAAAAGGGGTCACTTGGTGGTTTCCAGACGCATTAGCGCATAGCAAAACTGTTAATCTGTCTGTTTTTTTTAAAACCCTTGGCTGCTTTTTCTCCTCCCCCAGAAGTGCAGATGTTGGTAAACATCGCCACAATAGCCCTGCTCCATCAGCATTGTAAATCTGTTCAAGTGTTAAATCATTATCAGCCATGATTTTCTCAAACTCGTTTTTGAATTTTTTTGCAGAGTTTTGGTTTGCTGAAAGTGTTTCTCCATTTACGTCAAGTCTTCGAATTCCATGAAGAAACTTAAAGTTTCTGAGCCAACCATTAGAATAATTACATTCATTTTCAGCAACACCTAAATCTTTGCCGAATTTCTTTGCGTTCAACAATCATTGGCCCTGTTACCGGCTATCTTTCAGAACGTACTGCATTAAACCATTTGAACAATACACTATTTGTTTTTTTAATGTTGGCCTGGAAGCCAATTTTTCAGTTGTTATCGATTGAGAAGCAAACTTCATTAGTTCATCTCTTTGTTTCTTAATGTCATACATAGTTGATGAGCCAATATTAAACTCATTCATTAAAACATTTTTATTCTCGCCTTTTTCTAGCCGTTTGATGATTTCTGGTTTTTCTGATTGCGAATCAGTTTTCGTTTCTCTCCTTTTTAACTCGAAGGCTTAGGTTTTGAAAACATGGTCACTGTACAGTTAGAACGAAAACCACTTTTTTTATAAACAGTTTCAAAAGTTACGTTAACTACGATGTGAAAGGACACAAAACAACAACGAACAAATAAATGTCGAAGACACTTCGTGATTGATTAACGGAACTGCACTGCACCTGAACTTGCTGAGACTAGCCGGCCGCTAATTGTTTTCGAACAATACCGAGTGCTTCCGGATGATCTCGAACTACCCCGAAAACTTTCGAATAGCTCTCGAGCGTTTTTATTGGCTTTAAAAACACACTTTTGGAGAAAACCAAAGTTTTTACAATTTTCCAGAGCGATGCCGGACATTCCGGACTGTTAGATGCCAGACTAATGGACTTCTACTGTACATTTGTTGAATTCTATAGAATCTTTACACATATTCGAAACGCTTGTTTTTTTAGTTCTCTGTACTCCTGATGAAAAAGGACAAATTCTTATTTTACTTTTTTTTCGAAATTACTACTCAAATCCTTAACTCTCGAAGTCCGCGGTTAAGGCGCATTTCTCGTCATCGGAAGGTACTGAATTCGAATCCTGGCTTAACCGAAAATTCTTCGTTGAAGACGTTAAGCAGGTGCGGGTCGCCTTCAAGTGGAATATCTGTGGGGATGCTCGATCCTTCTAAATGAGGAGGGCTCAAATTGCACATAATTGGTACACCAGGGTTAGGTGCAGGGAAGCATACAACAACTACTTAATTCTCTTATTGTTTAATTTAATGCATTTTTACATCTTTAATTTTCTAATTTTGCTTCCCTATTTTTGGAATTCTAAATGATTTTCATTGGTCTAAATGAAACTTTTTTCTGTGATTACATTATTTTGTACATGTTCTTCTATTTGCTATGTTTATTTACTTTAAAAAAAATTAAAATATATTTACATTGGTTACTTATTTAAGATGCACATGTAAATATTTGACGTTTTTATTTTAAAAAGAAGGATGAAAAATAAGAACTTAACATTTGTTTTCGACAAATAATCGTTCACAAAAAACTTTCAGTTTGGATTTTCCACAGAGCAAATTTCAGAAGGAGAGCTTGTTGTTGTTGTTGGGTTTTGTGGCGCAAGGTCCAAAAAGGACAAGATGCGCCAAATTCAGAAGGAGAGCAATGAAATCCCGAAATTACTTAGTTTGTACGTTTCATTTGCAACAGACGAAATAAAATTTCGATGAGACTTGGAAAACAAATAAGTAATACTAATAAGATATTTCCAGGACAAGAAAAAAATTGTTTGGGAGAAACATTTGACAGCGACAATGCGCGCATAAGTTCTTCCTTGAAAACAATGCAGATGCAGGATAACAGTTCTTGAATGCACACAAGGCAAGCACTAAAATCATAAGGAGATTGGCGTACAATGAGTAACAATCTGAATGGGGAAAAATCAAATGACGTATGAGTGAAAGCCAAATATCGTCGGCACTGCAGAATGGGGTGGTGTCGAACAAAAGGATTCAGCCAATAGGGGTGCTAAGTGTGCAACCAAGTTCTGACTCAACATTTCCTGGAAAAAAAAATAACTAACATGGAAGTCTTTTCAATACAGATCTAGGCTAATTTTGCAATCAAACGAGGCTTAGATTTCATTTTTACAAAGTTGAGCAGAAATTTTCACGAATAATTACTAAATTTTAAAACTTCTATGCGTATATCAATTAAATTAGCATTCATGAAGAATTTAACTCTTGAATTATATCTTTCGACAATTGAAAACCGTCTGAGAAATAAGCAAAATAATAATAACTTAGTTGTCACTTAACATTAAGACTTCCACAGCTTGCATAGAATGAAAATCCTTGGGTAATTACAATAAATTGTGATAAGTCAAATGATAAAATATCATTCACTTAGTCTGGTCCTTATTATAAATTAAATGTCAAAAATATTTTAGTATCACTTTTCAACTAGTATTGGAAAATATTTTTATAATGTACAACATCTGCAAATAGATTAGATTTTTACATATATCTTTAATAGATATATATTTTACACAAAATTCGAAACTTTTATGTCACACTTTTCAATAAAAACTTATTTAGCATCGTAAAAATTACAAATAAGAAATGAAAAATGAGATTTCAAATGACAAAAACATTTTTCATTGAATATAAAAAAAACAAATCTTAAGAAAATTAATCAAACGAAAAATAAAAAATCATAGGAAATTATTTTCGACTGGTTTCTAATAAAAGTCGCCGAGGAAAGAAATTGCAATGTTTCTTGACTTAACAATATCAAAACATAAATAACCAAAAAGGTCAGATCGAAATAATTCACAGTTAACTGTTAGAAGAAACGATTTTTTTCTTTTTTTAATAAAAGAAATTCAAAAATTGACATAGATAACTTCATAAATATAAAATTATGAATTATTTTCCAATTGTAGTAATTTATATGCTATTGGAACTAGACTCGTCACGGAGGTCCTTTCTCACAACAATATTTCGCAAATATTAACACTGAAAAGCAAATATTTTATTTTACATTTTCCACACCGAATGCTGACAACTTAATTCATCCCAGAAACTGAAAAATGCCATTCACACGTTTCGGTTGTTTACGTTTAGCATTCAAAACTAGTTGAAAATTCAAAATGCAAGATATTTAGCGACTTTCATTTGCAGTTTTATTGCAACAAATATTTATATACGTCTTCCATTAGATGCAAAATTATTAGATGCAAAATGCAGTCATTAGATGCAAAATGCAGATCAATTAGTCTTGAACATTTCTTGCTGGAACCGGAGTACAAACCTTACAGGTAGTTTCTTATTTAATTATTCTAACCTTTCATTTTAACATAAAAAAGATGAAAGGTTAGAATAATTAAATAAGAAACTACCTGTAAGGTTTGTACTCCGGTTCCAGCAAGAAATGTTCAAGACTAATTGATGTACTGAAAGAAAATATCAAATTATTCCAAAACTCACACATTTGTAAAATAAGGGGAATTTAATTCAAACTTTCATGAAACTCGAACGAAGAATCGCTTATGACTTTATTTACTGCCAATTCATTCTTTTCCCTTCCAAAAGAATGATAAAAGTAAGGGAGAAAAGCTGGCAGGCAGATAAATAGGGCATTTTCCCCCCCAAAAAAAGAAATCCATAAGTTCAGGGAAAATTAATTATTCATACCCATGAGCAGCAAAACACGGGCCAATGTACGGGGGACATAAATCGAGGGGTGGAGCCTTTTGTACCCCCGCATTCCTTACTTAGTCTGCAGAAGGGCTCTAAAACTTGAGATGAAGGAAAAAATTGCGTAGGTAACGAGAAAGAAACAAATAAAAAAAAGTTCCTCCTCCCCTCATAAGAACTAAGAATGAAAGCAGACCACCTCCTAAACCATAACTCATCCGATATCACAGGCTTCAACTCTTTAGTGTGTGACTCTTGTAACAAAATAAGCTGCATCATTGGTAAAATTTCGACATTACCATTAAAAATGCTTCTAAGTGACGCTGTAATTTTTCTTAAAAGGCATTCTGAGAGCATTCATCCTTCACTGATTTGTTTGTCAAAAATTCTTTTAATCTCGGTTAACAAGTTTCTTCCTTCCTTTTCTTGTTATAGATTTTTAAGATTCTTTTCCAAATAACTCAACCCTATGAGTTTATCAATAACCTGTTAAAAATATCATAAGGGGAAATAGATACAAAATGGCGATACATTCAACGCAAAAGCAAGTTATATCTTTCCTTGGCAGCTTTGTTTTTATTCTTAGCTTTATTTATATGTATTTGTAACTGTACAGGTATTTTCCTTAATTATTTTTCTTCAATTTAAAACTATTTTTGTGGGGCTTGATTTCAGTCTTTAGCCATTTAAATTGATTTATTGGGACTTTTTTGATCTCTATAATTATTTACAGGACTCAAATTTCACTTTTTATACTCGTTCTTTTTTTTTTTTTTTTTTGCGCAGCTTGTCCTTATTGCAACTTAAAACTCAACCATCTCTATCTTTTTTGCTGCTATTTAAATAATTGGATCATTGTATATATTTTGGTTTTTAATTAAATTTTTATTTCTTCTTAATTTATATATTAAATAATATTCGAATGAATGAATGTGTGTGTCTGTATGTGTACCTGTAAATATGTAAGCGCATGTGTATTATTTTGCAGTTGGGTTATCAGGTATATTTCAAGTTCCTTTTTTAACATCTTTCAAAATCTGTTGTTTGCAATGCTGAAGCGAGATCTTATTTCTACCGAAACTTAAAAAGATAATATAATATTCCTCTTTAATAATATTTTTTTTCCATAATTTGAAAGGAACAAAAAATGAGGGTGTTTGGAGAGGTCACGCTGCCACGCTCTTGATTTCATCTAATTGAAATAAGAACAAAAAGAGGAAGGCAATAACACCCCAAAATAAAAAAATATGTAAGCACAAATAAATAAAATATTTTGGCACACAAATAAACACTCATGATACTAGAGGTATATATTGTTCTGAAACTTTACTTGCAAGGAAGTGGAGCTCAGAACATTCAAGTCATTTCTCATCGACAGCACCCTCCGTAAATGACAAGCTTATCGAAAAATGAAAATGGAATTTCCTAGCAAAAGCCCTGGCAACAAAAACTGTGGCGGGCTTTCCAAAGAACAATTTTTTCTAAGCAATCAAAGCTGTAATTTAAGTCATCCCATTGCTTAGTTGAAAATTCGTTTTTCAATTAGAATACCTTATTCGTAAATTAATTCAATGTTACAAACATTCGTTTGTCATCACTAGAAAATACATAACCATGGAAATACAATCTTTCAAAACAACTCAATCCAGGCAGACGTGAGATATGCCAAAACGAGAAAATATCCATGACATACAGTAGAATATATTTTCAACCTCAGCAGTACTTTCATCTTGACAAACGATATCGTTCCAACAACTGCAATCGGTATCATACACGTTTTGAAAGGAGTGGGGAAAAAAAAGTTAGGCTATTGATTCCCACGATCAATTTTAATTACCGCTTTATACCCATTATACCCCAAACAAGAAGACACTTGGCGCATTAAATCATTTCCACATTAACAAGCTGCGAAAAGTTGCGTCGCTATGGATTTTCCGCTTGGCGACGGGAAAAGGGAGACCCATAGTACTTACAACAAGTAGACATTGTTATTTTTGGCGACCCAAGTGAATGGAAGAAAATTAGTGGTGTCGGTCGTAATGGGCTCTAATCAATTACGCCAATTTGACTTTTTTACGACATTTTGTGAGACCCTTTTCAAGGTAATTTCTTTCAACAATATATGGTACTTAAAACACGCTACCAGTTTTTATCCTTTCTGGCTCGCATCCATTATTTATTTATGGAATATTCGAACCCAAAGTAGAGTATTTTCGATGGCTGTAATGAGGAGAAATTAAGCGCGCCAACTGTGATGAATGCTTTAAGCATATCAATTACAACATACTATCGACTAATTTATTATTATTATTTATTGTTTAATTTAACCCTTTAGAAAAATTTTTAACAGAAAATATTGACAATAAAGAAGTTAAAGAGTTTCAAAATATATTTAAAAAAAAATGTCTAGCAGTAAAATTCTATTTCATTAGAATCATTTTGTATAGCGAAATTCCATATAAACCAGAGGCATTGCCATTCAAGATTTTAAAACTTAATAAGAAAATATTAATATATAAATAAAAGTATATTACTTTAAATTTAAAAAAATTAAGAAAAAACTAATAAACAAAAGGAACCGTTATATTCTGATACAGAATGAATAAAGCCAACAATTTCATAAACATTTTGAATTTGAGAAAAACTAAATTAAATAATAAAAATTAGGGTTGCTAGAAATCTAAATTATCATCAGGTTTCTACATCGTTAATTATGTCTTAAATAATTTGCAATATAGTTATCTAAAGTAAAAAAAAGGCCTAGGCAAAATGTTTTTTTAAACTTTTCAAAGAATAATTATTTTTCTTATATATAAAAGACTCTTATACTGTGCTAGTAGAGATTTCACGACATACATAGAAAAATGGATCAAGTTTAATAACTCCGTGACTAAAGGCAACTTTCAAGGGCTCAGCTATAGGCGAAACTTCATTTCATCATTTTGAAAATAAGTAAGTAGATATAAAAAATAGCATCGTTACTTTCCATAATCTTTCCTTGCGTAAACCAATTATTATTTTTTTTATTCCAGCTATTGAATGCGCGTCTTTTCAAATTCATTCATTCGAACGACTTCTTAAGTTTGAAATCTCCCAATTTACAGCACTTGTTTCATTCTAGACTAGATTTCATTACTCAATCGCTTCCCGAGCACATCATCGGGGAATTTCCAATAGCAACAGTGCAGATACGATGACATCGAATCACCATTAGGTGGCGACATGTCACTTCAAAGCTACAGACTTGCTTTATCATTCCAAACCGCATTAAACGCACAGCAAACAATCGTCGCAAGATGATTTTTCTACGTCTGGCAAAATGTGAATGAAGCTAAAGAAAAAAAAGTGGCGACGCTTTTATCTCGAGCGACGGAATATCACACAGGTAAATAATTTTGTAAGGGCACTTTGGCAACAGATAAATATGGAATATAATTATCGGCTGCGTTTCCTCGATAATGTGATAAGAGCAGCACATGTGAATCACGCAGCTTGTCCGCTGTTATCAATAAACAGGTCGGATAACATTTTATTGCATAAAGAAAATACAGCTCTCAATTTTATCAGACAACATTTAATTGAATCTCCTTTTTCCTATAAAATATTTGCAAACACATTATAATTAATATAATGTAAATTATTGATTGAAATCGTATATATTTTAAAAAAATATTAATATTAGTTTTGTTCTTATGGAACAAAACTTCAAATTTTAAAAAATAAATTTTTTCAATTTCATTCGAAAAATTTTACGGTTGTTTTTCCGTTATTTTTTTATGCATATTTCGAGTAGTAATTTATTTGAAATTTTATGCATTAGTTTTGTACGGTTAGTGTTGTATCGGGAATACTAAATTCTTTCCCCGGGTGCAACACTCCTACGTTGACCGAAGTAAGTTGAACGCAGTCATGTGAAAGATAAAATCTGGATAAAGTTAAAAGATTTATAAAAGAAGGATAACAAAAATTCTTTGAAAGCAGGGAAAATTATGCCATTACGAAGAGACGAAAAATCAAGTGTTTTACTCAATTTAGGCATGCGTTATTCTCTTCGCTGGTAGGGTTCTAACTTAATTTTTCCCTTTCCTCAAAAGCATATCAATTTGCATCGAGTGTGAAACTCTTTCCTAAGGGATAAGTCTTAAAGAGAATCAAATTAAGTTTTTTTTCTTCTCGGGCAGAACACATTAGGCGGGGGGTAATTTCCTAAAAAAGTATTTCGAGTACAGAACGTGCGAAATGATTCGCTTTCTCCCCTATTCATTAGGAATTTTCTCCCCGCGCATGATTGTGATCCTAATGAAATTTTGAGGGACACCCTGTCTCGTACGTAAAAGATGCGTAGTATCGATTCCAATTGAGGAAGACACGTGTTTCAGTCAGCTTCCCATAGGCTACAGAAAAGACATGAATCATGAAAGGAGTTATGAAGTGCATAAAGTTTTTTTAAAAAAAAAAATAGCTTTTTTAACGGAATTTTCACAAATTACGACTATAAATTTGTTTTAATTAAAAAAAAAATTAAAAAAAAAAAAAAAAAAAAAAAACGGAAATTTAAAATGTTCTAAATTGTTTTCAGGAAGAATGAATGCTCTCTGCAAATGAAACTCCTCTTAAAATGCAAGCCGTGTTTGAAAAAAATAATACTACAAATAAGACTGAAATTCGCGT